>JAJDFG010001290.1:0-2500 GCA_021039105.1 Scomber colias
AGATCAGATATAGGAAGCTAAACAGGAAACAAGATGGACGGAAGTAGTTTTTAAAATAAAGAAATAACATTTAAACAAAATATATATTTAAATAAATAATATAAAATCAGTGTTTCAGTATCACATGAACATTACAATATAAAAATAAACAGTTCTGCTTCTGTACTTTAATAAAAGTATAAATATATTAGCAGTGAATTGTATTTATAGATATATAAATAATAAAAGTATAACTCATCATGTCAGTGTTATAATATTATATTAATAGATTTATTATCACCTGCAGTAATGTTTTATAAATCATCATATTTTATTATTAACTGAATGTTTTATGTGTAAAATCTGTAATAATATAAAATCAGATAAATATGAAGATGCAGAAAAAAGTGAAATATATTCCTCTGAAGTTTATTAAAGTAGATGTTTGTTAACTAGAAAGGCACGAGACCAACTTTACTCTTTAACTTTATATGTGGAGACTGTGTGTGTGTGTGTGTGTGGTGTGTGTGTGTATGTTCATGTTTAACGTAAATCTGAGGACCTTTTTTTTTTTTTTTGCAGGTTTCAGCCTCTCTCTCTCTCTCTCTCTCTCTCTCTCTCTCTCTCTCTCTCTCTCTCTCTCTCTCTCTCGTGTCATGTTTTGTGTGTTTTGCAGCAGTTTTGCTCTTGAACGTTGCAATCAGCTCTGAGTGTGTGTGAAAGCCGTCAGGAGTCAGGACGATGAGAAGTCCCGGTGCAGCCGCTGCAATCAGGCGGAGCGCGCGGGGGGAGCGGGGGTCCGGGGGGGGCAGTGGGGGGGGGGGGAGCGTGTCTGCAGCATGTGGCTCCCCTGCACAGGATGTAAAGAGTCAACAAGGAGGCCATTTACTCCCAATTAGGGAAATAAAAGAAGACAGGGGGCCACAGCGCTCCTCCAATCAGCACCAGGGTCAGTGGACAGCGGCGGCAGGGCGGCGGCGGCTCGACCGGAGCTCAGGGACCGACATCATCATCATCATCATCATCCTCTTCCTCCTCTTCATCATCCTCTTCCTCCTCGGCCCCCGGGCTCAGAGAAAGAAAACACATTAAGACCAACAGGGAGCTTTTATTGTAATGCTTCTGCTCTGTGATTGGCAGGTCGAGCTGCAGCTGAACTCTTTATTAATATTAATAAAAAAGAAAGAAAAAGAAAAAGTGTTGGATTCATAATGTTCATAATGAAGAAGTATTAATGTTAGCAGGTTATTAACACTCAGGTTTATTAACATGGAAGCTTTGAATGACTTTATAGATTTTAACAAGGCCTCATATTTTAGAAACATTATCTATAAGTGTAGTTATTATTATAGTAAGAGGAGTAAAAAGTCTAATTTCTCTCTTTATGTTTAGTAAAATAAATATTAATAGGCTGGAAAAGATTCTTTATATGATGATTATATGATGTTTTATTATCATGGAGGTGAAACAACTGCTGAAAAAGTGTTTTATAATTAATGCAAATCATGCAAATATAAGATGAAAATACAATGCATGATATATATATGTGTATATATGTGTGTATTTGTGTGTATTTGTGTGTATGTCTGCAGAGTATAAGTGTGTATATATGTTTATATGTGCAAAGACACAGCTCACTTTGTACTATTTTACTGTATTTATAGTAAAAACATGTTGCTCTCTGTCTATTTGCAGACTTCTGTAACAGTATTATATATTTGATCTGATTCTGCAGCTTGTTGATGAATAGTTTATTATATATTTTATTATATTTTATATATTTTTAGATTGGTAGAGGTGCATGTTATGTATGTGTAGTTCAGTAATGTGTGTGAATCAGTTCTCCGTGTGTTACTGGATACATCTGAGAGAAATCTATAATATTAATGTAATATAATATAATCTAATAAACTCACATCATGTCAGATATTTCACTGTGATCTGAGTTTTAATTTCATTTAAAGGTCCAAAGAAGCAAAAAAGCAGAGAACACAAACCTTAAACTTACTTTACTTTACTCTTATTTCTGTTGCTGCAGTTTTTCCTCCTAACTCTGGAAACATGATTCATGATCTGAGCTTCATTTCTGCAAGTTTGCTTTAACTTAAAAACCCAAAATTAGTCAATGAAGCAAAGAACACAAACCTCAAACTTACTTTTCTTGACTCTTATTTTACTGCTGCAGTTTTCCTCCTAACACTGGAAACATTAGAGAGAAATATAATATTAAAGTATATTATAATGCATGATCTGAGCTTCATTTCTGCAGGTTTGCTTTAACATAAAGACCCAAAATGAGTCAATAAAGTAAAGAACACAAACCTCAAACTTGTACTTCATTAACTTACTTTACACTTCTGGTATTTGTCATGTTTGCAGGTTTATTCTTTACTCTTATTGCTGTTGCTGCAGTTTTTCCTCCTAACACTTAACTCTAATATTAAAGTGTATTATAATGCATTATCTGCAGGTTTGCTTTAACTTAAAGACCCAAAATTGGTCTTTAAGTTCATTTGTTTGC
>JAJDFG010001290.1:7500-17500 GCA_021039105.1 Scomber colias
TTATATATTTATCTTTTTCCTGCCTCTCTGTTTGATGATCAGCTGCTCATGAATCACTCTCTCTCTTTTTAGGATCATTAAAGTCTGAATCTGAAGATGAAAAGCTGAAATAAAGTCGAGTTAATTCTGCTTTTGAACATAAACTTGATTTCAGATAACAGACAGAATCTAAAGAGTTGTAGATAATTTACTTTCTTTCCTTTCTCTAACTCTCTCGTTTCCTTCTTTTTCATCTAAAACTACATTATAACCCCAGTTTTTCATGCAGATTTTAGGTGATTTCCATTCGTCTAAACACCTTTATAACAATTAACCAGCTTAATTTAGTGACTTTGTGATGATTATTAAGCATAAAAGTATTTAAATTATCACCTAATTATGTGTCAGACCTCAGTTTTATACATATATTTAGAAATAATGGTTAATAATCCTCATTTAAATGAAACTACGACACAGCAGGATTAACCTTGTTCTGCTTTACTCTCGTCACATCAGACACATATCATACTTTCTTCACCTGTAAAAAAGTCTCATGTAACTCGGTTTATTTTAGGCTCAGAGTGGAGAATCCCCCCCCCCCCCCCTCCCCCCTCCTCGTCCCCCCCCTCCCTCTATACACTCCTGCAGCTCTGATTGGCCGAGCCTTCTTGTAAAGTACCTAATAATCAGAACACCTGAAAGTGATGAAAGTGCAGAGCTGCAAACGTCTGTGTGGAGCCGTTAGAGAGAGTATAATGTTTCCATGTAACTGGGGGATTTCCATCGGCTCCGTCAGCGCTACGGTTTAGCTCCGTCCTCTGCTCGGGGTCAACTCACACCGGGAGCGTTAACAGCAGCGGAGCTCTGGGAGAAAAATCTGCCTTTTAAAATGAAGTTGCACTCTTAATACAGTAATTACGGCAGCCCAATCAAATCCGAATGACTGCCTTTAGTCTACCTAATTACTGTAGTAGCTAGTCTACCGTAATTACTGTATTAGCTAGTCTACTGTAAATTACTGTAATAGCTAGTCTACCATAATTACTGTAGTAGCTAGTCTACCATAATTACTGTAGTAGCTAGTCTACCATAATTACTGTATTAGCTAGACTACTGTAATTACTGTATTAGCTAGACTACTGTAATTACTGTAGCAGCTAGTCTACTGTAATTACTGTAAGAGCTAGTCTACTGTAATTACTGTAGTAGCTAGTCTACCATAATAACTGTAGTAGCTAGTCTACTGTAGTTACTGTAGTATTTAGTCTACCGTAATTACTGTAGTAGTTAGTCTAACGTAATTACTTATAGTAGCTAGTCTACCGTAATTACTGTAGTAGCTAGTCTACCGTAATTACTGTAGTAGCTAGTCCACCGTAATAGCTAGTCTACCATAATTACTGTCAGTAGCTAGTCTACTGTAATTACTATACTAACTAGTCTACTGTAATTACTGTAGTAGCTAGTCTACTGTAATTACTGTAGTAGCTAGTCTACTGTAATTACTGTAGTAGCTAGTCTACTGTAATAGCTAGTCTACTGTTATTACTGTAGTAGCTAGTCTACCGTAATTACTGTAGTAGCTAGTCTACTGTAATTACTGTAGTAGCTAGTCTACCGTAATTACTGTAGTAGCTTAGTCTACCGTAATAGCTAGTCTACTGTAATTACTGTAGTAGCTAGCCTACCGTAATTACTGTAGTAGCTAGTCTACCGTAATATACATTCTACTGTAATTACTGTAGTAGCTAGTCTACCGTAATTACTGTAGTAGCTAGTCTACCATAATTACTGTAGTAGCTAGTCTACCGTAATTACTGTAGTAGCTAGTCTATCGTAACAGCTAGTCTACCGTAATTACTGTAGTAGCTAGTCTATCGTAACAGCTAGTCTATCGTAATTACTGTAGTAGCAGCACAACTAAACGGCTCTCGATTTTATTAACTTGCTCAATTTTGGTTGATTTGGTAATTTTCTTTGATTTTTGTGCTTATGTCATGTGTCAGTAGCTACGTAGCTAGATGGAGTCTTTATCTGTCTGTTTTATTCCTGTTTGTTGCTGAAATACGATCGGGAGGCTGCACGGGTTGTTTTATTTGAAAAGCAGAAGTTTTATTATGGTGATTCTGGCTTAGGATTAAGGCTGCGTCATCATTAACGGGTCACACAGCTGATTTTAAAGGACAAAGACACCGTTTTTATTAAAGGAGCAGTCAACTAAATCTCTTATACGACATTAAATCTGTTTAAAAGAACTGATTTGACTCTTCTGAAGCTATTTAAATAAACAGAAAATCAGGTTTGAATTAAGTCATTTTATTAAAAGCAGCATGATGTTATATTACGTAATTAAAGGGTCAGTTCAACTAAATGACTAAAAACACATTTTGTCACTTATACTCTGATAGTTTGGGGTTTTATTTGTCTGACTTTTGAGAGGTGTTGTCTCTGAAACCATAAAAACGGAATTAAATATGAATGAAAAAGTGTTTTTAGGGATCAGATGTAGAATTTAAACATGAAACCAAGAAACAGTGAAGAGGGTCGACAGAAGACACTATGACTTTGGATGATTTTTTGGTGTTTTAAGCTTCACAAACTAAACTCTGCTCACCTCTACTGAGCTGAAGAGGATTATTTAAACTTCATAAATTACAACAAAGTGGAAACTGTAAGAAGAAAGAGAGAAAAATGTGCTGTTTTGTAATTTAGGTGAACTTTCCCTTTAATTATAATTATTTCCCTTAAACGTGAACACACTCCTTAATTTAAAGTCTTAATCTCAGGTTTAAGTTTCTCTCTTACTAGCTTTTGTCAGAGACTGAAGCTCTTCTTTACCAGATTAATTCAGATTAAAACTATTTTCAACCATCAAACCATTTTGGTCAGTTTTATTTTGGCTTTTTAATTTTAATTTTTAGTGAATTTTCCCTTTAAATAAGTCTTTAAATCAGCCACACACCCTTTAATTTAATGACTCAAGTTTCACTTACTAGCTTTTGTCAGAGCTACTGAAGCTCTTCTTTACCAGATTAATTCAGATTAAACTATTTTCAACCCTAACCCTTGAAGAAGATCATGAGATGTGGTTGAAAGCTCTGGAAAAAGCCAAATGGACCTTTTTTGTGTTGTCAGTATTCTTACTTGTTTTGTTATTTGATGTGAATTTTCCCTTTAATTAGTTTTCATATTATGTTCATATATATATGTATTAAGTCATATTTGAATGGGGTCACTTCAAGTCCATTACATCCCATTGAGGAAGACCATCACATATGGCTGAAAGCTCTGGACGAGGCTACTAAATGGACCTTTAGTTGAGTTTTTTTTGTATTTGAGTGCTTTTTCCCTTTAATTTCATCCTTAAATCAACAAACACCTTTAATTTAATGTCTGAGTCCTCTGGAAAAGAAATACTCAAGATTCACTTACTAGCTTTTGTCAGAGCTTTCAACTGCAACGCATGGTCTTCTTTACCAGATTAATTCAGATTAATGCCTGAAGAAGACTTTCACGTGTAGTTGAAAGCTCTGGAAAAAGCTACTAAATGGACAGTGATGAATAGTTGACAGTCAGTAGTCTTACTTTTCCTTTTTGTTGTAATTTGAGTGAATTTTCCCTTTAAATTTCTCCTTAAATCAGAAACACGCCCTTTAATTTAATGTCTGAGTTTTGGCGGGAAAACCCCCCAAAAGAAAACTAGACTCAAGTTCCACTTACTAGCTTTTTCCAGAGCTTTCAACCACAACTCAGGATCTGCTGGATGGATTCACATCAAACCGTCTTCAACCGTTTCACATCTGAGGTGAGACTCTTTAAATCTGCTCCTTTAGGAAGACCATGACATGCAGCTGAAAGTCCAGAAAAAGACCAAAGTTACTGTTTATGTTTTTTAGTTTACTTTTACAATTATTATTATAGTAGTAATAGTAATTTGGGTAATTTTGGTGTAGCCTCCCTTTAATTTATCTTTACAAAACAACCTGACTCATGTTTATAATGTGAGTCAGAGCAACATGTTGAGTCTTTTATTAAAAATCAATAAAAAAAATTAATGCAGGACAGAAACCACAAGAATTAGTTTAGTTATTATTAGAAAATTATACATTTAGTAGATTATCAGCTGTGATTTTTAAAGTAAAACAAAGCAAGTTGAGGCCTTTTTATAAAGCACATTTCAACTATACAGCACATTTATAAAGACAATAAAATAAAACTGTTAAAAAAAATAACTTGAATAAAAATTAAAGCACAGTGCAAGATATGAATAATATCTTAAATTACTGCTTTTGTGTCTTTAATCAGCTGTTTTATCCATTTAAACTCCATTAAAATGTTTTTTCTAGAATTTCTGCACGTGCTCACCTTTAGAACGTTCAGGATTTGTGACGTCACAACCAGCCTGCTGCCAATCCACGAGGAAAGTTATTGATTTATTTTGGAGGGAAAACCACATTTGACACAGTTTACTATTCAAATCAGAGTGTTTTTATATATTGAAATGTATCTTTAGAGTTTCAGACGTCTTTATTTTATATTTAAAGTTTATTATAAAAGATTCATTTAGGTTTTAAGTCTCCTGCACGTGCCTCCTGCAGACTGACTGACAGACTGACTGGCTGGTTAGAGTTGACTTAACTGGTGGCCGACCGCACGACAGTCAGAGTGGCTTTATTATCAGTGTGGAGAGCCAGAGATAACACACACACACACGCACACGCACACGCATACACACACACACACACACACACACACACACACACACACACACACGGGGAGGGCATGATGTTGAGGTCTTGCCAGCCCAGAGGAACAAAAACAGGCCAAAAAACACCAGAAACCAGGGTGTTGACGGTGCTGATGGTGATGTTTCTGCAGAAGGAGGGAGGAGAGGAGGAAGAGGAGGGTGGTGTTGGGTGTGGGTGTGGGGGGGGGGGGTAAGCTCGTGGTGGGGGCCTGTGAAACGTCAGACACAGCATAAAGGCATTGCCACGTAATTACGGGGCTCCTATTAAGAGTGTGTGTCCGCCCTCAACAGCGCAGCGCAGCACAGCAGAGCCGCATTCATTTAGAGAGAGAGAGAGAGAGGGAGAGAGAGAGAGAGGGAGAGAGAGAGAGAGAGAGAGAGAGCGCATCTGGTCGTCATCAGCAGCAGCAGCTCTTCCTGCTCAGATGTGACTCAACCAGAGTGGGAAGAGAGCTCTCCTTCTCCTCCTTCTTCTTCTTCTTAGAGGACTTCTTCTCCTGAACGCGTCTTTGATTTGAAGAGTCGCAGCAGGACGAACTGAGGCTCATACTTTTATTTACTTTTTTCTACTTGTTTTGCTGTCGCCGCTGGATGGATTGTGTGGACGGGTTTTAACGGGAGGAAAAAGAAAAAAAGAGAGAAGAAAAAAAAGCGAGGAGAAAGAAAAGTTGAGTGAGAGTTTTTGTGTTTGAGCTCCTTCGCGGCTCAGCTGGATGTGAACAGATCCGCTTTCTGCTCGGAGCAGCCGAGTTGGTCTCTGGCTGGTTTCTGGAGACGCTGCATGCACGGATCTACTTCTCCTTTTACTCCTTTATTCTCATTATTAGCTCCGTTTTTCTCCCCTTCCTTCCTCCTCCACCTCCACCACCACCACCTCCTCCCCAGCTGTTCTCCCCCCCTTTTATTTGCGTCATGACTTCTAGCTATGCACATGTAATGGACAGGCAAGCTACGATATCAAACCGGCTGGAGAGTCCGATCACGTCTAACCTGGACAACCTGCAAGCCAAAAAGAACTTCTCAGTGAGCCACCTGTTGGATCTGGAGGAGGCCGGGGAAATGGTGGGAACCCAGGCCGACGAGAGTGTCGGGGAGGCGGGGAGGAGTATGCTGGAGTCCCCGGGGCTGACCAGCGGGAGCGACACAACCCAGCAGGAGAGTAAGTGTGAAAAAGCAGAAAAAAGCAGAAAAAGCAGGCTGGGACTAAACACCAAAGAGATCACAAACACAACTTTCTCTTTTTTTATTTCATTTTAAACTTTTTTTTTTTTAAATTTCCTCCCTGATGTGATTTAGCGCAGATGTGGAGAGAAACAGAGAAAGAGTAAAAGCTGCTTCTCTCCGCGTGTTATCAGGTCTGATCACCGGGACAATAAGTGCAGAGCTTCACACTAACATAGTGGTAATGACAAGCTGAAAGGTAAACTCATTTGTTTTCATTATAATCTGGCGCGTGTCTGCGTGCAGAGCGCATGAATGGAGCTGTGCAGAAAGAAAAGCAGCAGCAGCAGCAGCGCATGGAAGGAATCCTTTAGTGAGTTTTGGCAATGCATCATCCCTGACTGCACTGCACTGCACCCCCCCCCCCCCCTCCTCCACTCTGAACGGCCATTAATTTACCATTAACACTTTGATGTCAGTGAGGTATGGTGATGTTGGTGGACATGGTCAGTGGAGGAAGCTCATAAATCTTCCCTTCATGACTGTTGACCTAAACGAGGCCACATCTTGCAGATTTTTGGATGTTTTTTATTTGAAAAAAGGGAGAGAAAAAACATTTAAGTATGTTAAAAATATTTAGGGTAAGTCACGTGATGAGCATGCCACGTGTATGATAAGTTTTTTTGGGAGTTTTTATTCTTAAATCATGTTAAAAGTCAGGCAGGCTGCAGAGATCCAGGCTTCACCGAGTGTGCGTAAAAATCAAGGCCGGGTTTGGTGACCTGAGAGGCGGATACATGCTGGCTGAGCTCCCGCTGAATGATCCAACTTTAAAAAAAAAAAAAAAAATCTAACCTTTTTCTTTTTATAAAAATTAGCCACAAATAGCAGATTCAAACCCCCAAAAACTAAAACCTCAGCTACACCCCCCCCCCTCCTCTCCTCCTCCCTAGTGAAACACGGCTCTCGCCCTCTTCAGTGCACCGTTGAGAGAGTAAATAAACGCTCCCTCCTCCTCCTCCTCCTCCTCCTCCTCTTCTTCTCCTCCTCCTCAAAGGCCCATTCGCACAAGTTGACAGAAACATTAGAGGCTTTTAATGAGTGTTATTGTTATTTTTTTATTTAAAAAAAGGGGAAAAAAATAATAAAAGGGGGGTAAAAATGGGCGCTTGCAAAGGGAGCGCGTGAGAAATATGCAGCAGGAAGTGTTCGGGTCACGTCGGTAATTCACGGTTATTTTCGGCCTGTCAAACACTTTCAGAGCACCGGAGCCTAATCATTTGTCATAATTACCGCGTGCCAACAATTAAGGAATCAAATAACATCATCTCATCAGATCTTATTTGTGTATGTGAGTCTCTGTGTGTGTGTGTGTGTGTGTGTGTGTGTGTGTGTGTGTGTGTGTGACCCCAGCAGGAGGGATTAATCAGCGCGCGCGTTTAGAAAACAAACGCAGCTTTTGATGATTGAAACATTTGCGGAGTTATTTTGGGTTTTTTTTATTGCGTAATGTTTGAGGAAAGCGTTCATTACAGGGTTATTACCAGCTTTACGCAACAATCACACATCACCAAAAAAAAAAAGTGCTTCCCCTAAACATGAAAATTACTCCTTTACGCTCAGTACGTTTTAATTTTAATCTATTTTATAAAATAACTCTAAACTTTAGCTTCTATTTAAATATAAAATAATAATATAGTAAAGTAACAGGAAGCGTTGACAGTCATGCAGTGAGTTTGGCACGAGCGCTAATTGACTTTCACTGATAGCTGCTAATGAGATCAGTCTATAATCACACGTGCTGGCCACACTTAGAGCTGCACGAGGAGGCTGATGATGATGATGATGATGATGATGATAGTGATGATGATGCTGTTGACGGGAATGTTTTTTTTTAATTTGCTCTTTTAAACGTCAGCCTGCAACTTTAATTAAAGGCTTTCCCGGGAAAAAAAACGAGAGGCCGAAACCGCCGCGAGGTCACTGCACGAGACGAGTGATGAGAAAAAAACCCGGGTTATGATTTTTATTGATTTTATTTTATTTATTTTACGCTTTAAAAAAATAGATTAATCTCATTTTATCTGGTTTTAAAATCTGACTATATATAGCTATAATAAGATGTGTCTGCTCTGCTGCTTTAAATGTATTTTTGTAGAATTATAAATTAATCTAAATAAGATATTATAATTAAAAATATAGATTTAAATGTATCATAAGATCTAATTAACACACATTAAACCGCTTTTTATGCACTTTTCAGAAAGACAAAAACTTAAAAAATCAGCATCTTAAATTGTTAAAATATGTTTAATCTTGTTTATTATCATGTTTTAATATTTATAGTTTATTCAGATTAACATTATAATCTTTTTATGAACTTTATTTAACACAAAAGAGCCAAAATAAAATAAAATACATGAATAAAAAATCAAGTTAGACAAAGAAATATGAACAAAAAAGTTGAATAAAGTAAAAAAAAATACAATCAGGGTGTAAAATAATTATAATAAAAGAGATTTAAATGAGTTTATAAAGCTGGGAATGAAGATTAGTGATTGTAGAACATTTGAATAACAATAAAAAGTAAATGAATAATGAATCGTACTGATTGACTTTAACCAGCAGCTCATTAAGAGTCAGTGTGTGTGTGTGTGTGTGTGTGTGTGTGTGTGTGTGTGTGTGGAGTTATAATAAAACATAAAGCAGTGACATCATCGTCCTGAGCGTCTGGTTTCTCTGCCGTCGAAACGTCACCAAGTTTCAAAAGTTTCAGTCTGAAGAGAAAAAAAATGAGAGTTTAAATTAAGAGGAGAAACTCTGCTTCTTCTTCTTCTTCTTCTTCTTCTTCTCCATCACTTCTTCTTCTTCTTCTCTTTTAAATAATGCACCAAAAAAAAAAACCCCAGAAATAGAACCAGAGCTGCTTCTGATTTATGATTTAACTCTCGGTCACTGTGAGCCTCAGCGAGATGGAAACAAGAGTCAGAAAAGAGACTTTAGACGGTAAATAAAGTGTTTGAGCTGCTCGACGTTTCCTCATAAAGCAGAAAGAAAGTCGTAGATGTTACCAAGGACGACGCCACGGAGCAGGAGAAGTCTGAGATGTTACACAGGAACGCTTCTTTATGTATGTAAAGATGAGGAAAAGTCACATTTAAGGCTTTTTAAGAGTCCAGAAACACATAAAGCAGCTTATTATTTATATTATTATTCATATTATGATGAATAAAAGTAAGAAAATACAAAATTTAAACAAATAAAGTTAAAATAAAGCTCATTAAATATCATTTTTTTAAGGTTAATTCTGTTTATTCTGACTTTCTTCTCATTTGAGGCTTTTTCAGAGCTTATTTTATGCAGATTTAGTCCAATTTTTAAATAAAGAAACACATAAAGCAGCTTATTATTTATATTATAATGAATAAAAATAAGAAAATACTAAATATAAACACTTTATCTCATCTGACAGTCATGAAAAAGTAAGTTAAATCTGTTTATTTTGCTATTTTCTGACTTTTTCTCGTCTTTAAAATCTGATTTTATTAATATTTTTACTTCTTTATATAAAGTCTGCTCATGTTCGACATGTCTCAGACCAGGAAAAGTCAGATTTGAAGCTTTTTAAGAGATAATATTGTGCAGATTTAGTCGAGTTTTTAAATAAGAAGCTTATTATTTATATTATAATGAATAAAAGTCAAAAAATACTACATTAAAACCCTTCAGCTCATCTGACAGTCATGAAAACAGTCAAATAAAGCTCATTAAATATCATTTTTAAAGCTTAAATCTGTTTATTTCTCGTCTTTAAATTCTGATTTTGTTTATATTTTCATTTCATAAAGCTGCAGAAAGCCCTCGATGTTAAACAGCAATGCTTCTTTATGTAAAGACGAGGAAAAAGTCCCATTTCAGGCTTTTAAAGAGCTCATTTTATGCAGATTTAGTCCAATTTTTTAAAATAAGAAACACATAAAGCAGCTTATTATTTATATTATGATGAATAAAAGTAATAAAATACTAAATTTAAACAAATAAATGTAAAATTAAGCTCATTAAATATCATTATTTTGCTATTTTCTGACTTTTTCTCGTCTTTAAATCTAATTT
>JAJDFG010001290.1:22500-25000 GCA_021039105.1 Scomber colias
GTATATATTCTCTATATAAATAATATTGTCTGCACTTTTTAAATGTACTAATATGGGTATCAGCATCAATAATTAATATGGTTTAACAAACATTTATGGTTAAAAATTGTTTATAAAGGGTTAATTTTAATTTCTCATTGTAGTTTAAAGCAGTGACACAAAGCTTTAAACCTTTTTCTTTACTTTATTTTTGCTCCTCTGGCTCAGAAAACTCCCGTCATACTTACACCATAAAAGGTTATACTTCACCTCTTTCTTCTTCTTCTCTCCTCACAGATGAACAGATGAACACAGAGGAGAAGAAGAAGAGGAAGCAGCGCAGGAACAGAACCACGTTCAACAGCAGCCAGCTTCAGGCTCTGGAGAGAGTGTTTGAGAGGACACACTACCCCGACGCCTTCGTTAGGGAGGACCTGGCCCGCCGGGTCAACCTCACCGAGGCCAGAGTGCAGGTACACACACACACACACACACACACACACACACACACACACACACACACACACACACACACACCTGGCCCGCCGGGTCAACCTCACCGAGGCCAGAGTGCAGGTACACACACACACACACACACACACACACACACACACACACTTAACTCGAGACCCTTTTTTCAGGCTCCGAAACACTAAAATAAAGTTTAAACATAATTTAAATCCTCGAGTTAAAATGTGAAGGGTCACGATGATTAAACTCATATAAAATGTTCCTTTTTATATCAGATTATCTTCACTTTTTCTTATTTTTCTATAATTTTGGCCGTTTTAGTTGTGAAGTAATGACCAGATTTTACATTTTTTTGGTTTTTATACAGATTTTTTAAGGTTGAGCTGCTGATATTTAACTTATTACAGATTATAAACTCTGTTGATGCTTTAAATTTCACTTTAATAATATTTAAACGAGCTGTAACGGGTGGATTTGTTCTTAAACTGTTGACCGGAGCCCCAAAAAAGGGTCGCGAGTTAAAAACTGAAGAGTCACGATGATTAAAATCATGTTAAAATGAAGAAAATGTTCCTTTTTATATCAGATTATCTTCATTTTAACATGATTTTACTCAAAATGTGGCTTTTTTTGTGACGTAATGAATATATTTAATATATTTCTATAGATGCTGTTGCTGATATTTGACTCATGAAGGATTTAAATGATGTTTAAACTTTATTTTAGTGGTTCGGAGCCTGAAAACGGGTCCTGACGTTGGATTATACTGTTAAAACTTTCACTGCAGAAAATCATACTTCATACAAACACACACAACTACTAAATATATATAACATATATATATATTTAAGATGCATCCCAGTCGATGTTTGTACAGCAGCAGAGATTTATCAGATGGATTTAACAGCGAGAAGCAGAAGTGTGCTGCTGATATTTGACTCATTAACTCTGTGGAAGCTTTAAATTTCATATTAATAACATTTTAATGAGCTGTAAATGATGTTTTAACTTTATTTTAGTGGTTCGGAGCCAGAAATGTGAGGGCGTCGCGATGATTAAACTCATATAAAAATGAAGAAAATGTTCCTTTTTATATCAGATTATCTTCACTTTCCTCTGATTTGACTCAAATTTTGGCTTTTTTTGTGATGTAATGAATATATTTAATACGCTGTTTAAACTTTATTTTAGTAGTTCGGAGCCTGAAAACGGGTCTGGAGTTCAAATCTGAGGTGTCACGATGATTAAAATCATGTTAAAATGAAGAAAATGTTCCTTTTTATATCAAATTATCTTTACTTGTTTTGTGAACAGTCCTGAAATTGGATTATACTGTTAAAACTTTCACTGTAGAAACCCAAAAATCATCAGATACTTCATCCAAACTCACAGATTCAGAGCCTGAACCCTCTCTGAATTAGCTCCTAAATCATCATTTGGTTTTAACTTTTTTTGGCGCCTCTGCAGACTCCTTCAGGACTCCTTCAGGACTACTCTGAGCTCCTTAAACCCCCCCAAAAAACAAAGAAAAAGTGATGAAATGATTGATATGAATCAGAGTAATGGACAGAGAAAGAGAAAGAGAACCAGGCTGTTTCTTAGAGAGAACCTGGAGTCACACAAACAGGACAAACATCATCTGTTAGCTCTTACGCTAATAGATTGAGTTAATAATCCTACTTAGTGGCTGATAGTTATCAGATCCTGTTAGCGTGTTTAGATTCTGGATTAAACTGCTTCAAAAAAAAAAAAGAAAAAAAGAAAAAAGGGACAGATGAGAAAGCTTCAACACCTTACAGACACTTTTGTATCCTCGCTGCATGATGTGTTAAATAATTACTGATGGCTGAGAGTCTGTGAGCAGTTTGTGTGTTTCCCCAGAGGACAGCGTGTGATCACAAAAGTGGATGTAATGACGTCTAATTTCCTCAGCGCTTCACAGATCAGTGATAAAAAACCTGAGAGTGTGCTGCCGCGGCAACGGGAGCCCAGTGTGATGCTGTCGTTGGCTTTAATGGATGATGTCACACATATTTTAAAGGAATCAGTC
>JAJDFG010001290.1:27500-39982 GCA_021039105.1 Scomber colias
GTGAAAAGGTCATGGCTGGAGATGAAACACACTGTGGGTTTAAAGTGACGACAGTATAAAAAGACACATAAGCTTTTTTTTTTTTTCTCACTGTCTGACTTTATATTAGACGAATCTCTTCCTGTTTTAGGTCCATTAGGATTAAAAAAATTATTTATATTTGCTATAAATGACAGAATAATGAGAGAGATGTTTTATTACTTTCTTCAGAGTCAGAAGTTTACAGATTACTATAAGGTTACTGCGCCTTTAAACTGTTTGGGAAAGCCCAGACGATGATGTCATCGCTTTGGAAGCTTCTGATTCCGGGAAACCTCTGTCGTCATGGCAACTGTAACACGACAACAGACAACAATCGTGGTTACTGTTTGATGGAAACTATAGAAGCAAACCGCGATCTGCAGATTAACGTCCACTGATACGGACGTTTGTTGATCGTACCGCAAAGTCGGGAACGATCCAGAGGAACGTTTTAGTTTTTGGGTTTTTAATACGTAACTTTAGTCAGCGCTGTGGTTAAAGCTGGGTTTAAGTTTAGAGATAAAGCTCTTAGTTAAGGGTTAGGTAAAGGTCATGGTTGGGGATAAAAACTATCATTTTAAAGCACACTGTGGGTTTAAAGTGACTATATCTTTAAAGTTAGACTACATACGTTGTCGTGGCAACCGTAAACATGACAACAATCGTAGTTACTGTTTGATGGAAACTATAGAAGCAAACATGGATCTCATGCAGATAAACGTCCATTTCTTATCCCCCGACCCTCCTGATAGGAACGTTTGTTGATCATACCGTGAAGTCGGGAACAATCCACAGGAACGTTTTTTTTGTTTTTGGGTTTTTAATACGTAACTTTAGTCAGCACTGTGGTTAAAGCTGGGTTTTAAGTTTAAAGAGATAAAGCTCTTAGTTTAGGGTTAGGTAAAGGTCATGGTTGGAGATAAAATGATAATTTTAAAGCACACTGTGGGTTTAAAGTGACTATATCTTTAAAGTTAGGTAACCTCCGTCGTCGTGGCAACCATAAACACCATAACAATCGTAGTTACAAACGTCACAATTTGTGGATGGAAACATGGATCTCCTGCAGATAAAGGTCCACTTTTCACCCCCCGACCCTCCTGACAGGAACGATTGCTGACCGTACCGTGAAGTCTGAAGTTAGGCAACCTCTGTTGTCGTGGCAACCGTAAACACGACAACAATCGTGGTTACAAACGTCCCAATTTGCGGATGGAAACATGGATCTCCTGCAGATAAACCTCCACTTTTTACCCCCCGATCCTCCTGATAGGAACGTTTGTTGATCGTACCGTGAAGTCGGGAACGATCCAGAGGAACGGTTTTGTTTTTGGGTTTTTTTTCTTTCCAAATCTGGACATTGATGTTCTCTGCTGTGACAGCGCTGTGGTTCTGGGACACAAACCTCTTCGTTATGGTGAAGTAAAGATCATAGTTTGGGGTAAAAAGATCACTTTAAACATAGTGTGGGTGAAAGTCACTACTTCCTTAAAGTTAGGAAACCTCCGTCGTCATGGCAACGGCGATCTCCTGGAGAGATACGTCCACTTTTTACCCATCTAACCATCAATCTCTCTCTCTATGTAGACATCCACCCGACCCTTTACCTCCTACTAACCCAGACGGTTTTTAATCCATCGCTTCCTGGTCGGTTGACGTTCTCTGCTGTGACAGCGCTGCGGTTTGGGGACAGAAACCTCGTAGTTAGGGTGAAGTAAAAGGTCATAGTTTGGTTTGGTTTGGTTTAAAATGATCACGTTAAACATAGTGCAGGGTTAAAGTGATGGTGTGATGCATTTAAAGTCAGAAATGTCAACTGGTGTGTTGTTGTAATGTAAAGTTGTAGTGATATCCTGTTTTTAGCACTTTTATCTTATTTGTGTCTTGCTGTCTGACGTCTATCTGAGGACTGGTTGCTATGGCGATACAGCGACTGGTATTTCTATCTATGGCTAACAATGACTAGAACTGGTTTCTGACTTCTTGAACTGAAACGCTTCAAACTCACATGTGATGAACTTCATTTCTGATATTTTTTGTCATTATAACATCGACACAGCACCAAGTTAATGTTACACAGAGAGTTTTTATTTTATTGTTGGTTTATTTACTTATTTTCTCTTTTTAATTTGACATGTAAGGGTTTGTTATCGATTGTTACGAACTTCTGAACCTTTTAAATGTCTTATTAACATCGTTTTATACCAGAAACAATAACTGTATGAAGCTTGTTTTTGTGTAACACTCAAAAATAACACTATTAAATACAATGTTTTGTTGCTGCTGAGTTAGCCACCGAGCTAGCCGCTGAGTTAGCCGCCGAGCTAGCCGCCGAGCTAGCAGCTGAGTTAGCAGCAGAAAGCTCTCAGACGTACCGTCCATGTTTCTGGTAGAGGTGGTGACTTTGATTGACAGGTGACACTTGGTAGGGGGCGGGGCTTCAGCGTTTGGGAGCAGAGAAAGAGGCTGATTTTTACACAACTTTGAAGCCTAATTTCATATATTTGGCGATTTTTTTAATCATTCAAATTTGGCAGGGTGGTTAACAACACACTTTTCTGTGGTATGTCAAACTCAGAACACATATTTATTCTTATTTTACACAGACTTTAAGGATCTGCGTTGACTCTGAGTTTTAGTTTAATACAGAGTGAAACATCTTAATGCTATAAAAACATCACCAGACTAAAAAGTGACATTTCCTCATGTTGTTTTTTTCTCTCTGTGTTTGTTTCCAGGTTTGGTTTCAGAACAGGAGAGCTAAGTTTCGTCGGAACGAGCGCGCGATGCTGGCTAGCAAAAACGCCTCGCTGCTCAAATCCTACTCAGGAGACGTGACGGCGGTGGAGCAGCCCATCGTACCGCGTCCCGCACCGCGTCCAAACGACTACCTGTCCTGGGGCAGCGCCGCCCCCTACAGGTAGACTCCAACATCAACACACTCCTAATATACTATACACACACTGAACTACTCTATTACTTCACTACACACACATTTAACTACTTCATTATAACTCTAATAACTCTTTTAACATGCTGAACTGCTTCATACTAACAAGTGAAAGTCTCCAGTGGTCAAACAAGAATTCAGATTATTTTAAACCACATAAAAAAGTAAGAAAAAAAAGAAAGAAATAAACGAGTGTCAGCTGTTAAATGTTTAATAAGAGAAAACTTCAACATCTGTTCTGTGCTTCAGCTGAAGAAGGAAAAACAGATGAATAGAAGTACGTAGAAGAAATGATGGAGGAAAGAGGGACAGAAGGGAAATGGAGGGAAGGAAAGAGAGAAGAGATGAGTAGAGAAAGGATAAGTAGAGAAAGGAGAAGTAAAGAAAGGAAAGGAGGAAGGAGAGAAGAAAGGAGAAGTAGAGAAAGCTGAAGAAGGGAAAACAGATAAAATGAAATATACGAAAAGGAGAAAGGATGAAAGGATGGAAGAAAGAGGAACAGAAGGGAAATGGAGGGAAGGAAGGAGAGAAGAGACGAGCAGAGAAAGGAAGAAAGGAGCAATAGAAAGGAGAAGTAAAGAAAGGAAAGAAGGAAGGATAAGTAGAGGAACAAGTGACCAAAGGACAGAAAGAAGGAACAAAGGAAAGAGAAAAGAGAAATAAAAAGTTTAAAAAAAAGAAAGAAAACTTAAATAAACATAAAGTGTCAGCTATCAGAGACGAGTAGAGAAGTAAAGAAAGGATAATTAGAGAAAGGAAAGGAGGAAGGAGAGAAGAAAGGATAAGTAGAGAAACAAGTGAACAAAAGGACAGAAGGAAAGAACAAAGGAAAGAGAAAATCAAGGAGGAAGGAGTAAAGACACTTAGTTATGAATGAAAACCTGAATCTGCTCATTAAACAGCAGATAAATATTAATATACTGACTCACTGCAGGACTGTATCACTCCTCCTCCTCCTCTTCCTCCTCTTCTTCATCCTCCTCCTCTTCTTCTTCCTCCTCTTCCTCCTCTTCTTCATCACATCCCTCACTCCGATTGTCTCGGTTGATAAAAAGCTGATAAAAAGTGAAGCGTAACATCTCGCTCTGTGTTATTGTTTCATTTCCTCCTCCTCTTCCTCCTCCTCCTCCTCTTCCTCTACCTGCACATTCTCCTCATTCCTCCTCTGATCATCTTCATCTCCTCTGAGCGTCTTCATCCTTTTATTGACACAGAGAGACGTTACGTAACAGAAGCTCTCTGGGTAAACTTGTAACTGGATCTTTCTCTAACTTAACTGTCTGAATACAAACTTTAAAAAGTTTAATAAAGCACACTTGCAACAAAATTGAACATTTCAGTGAATAAAATGAGAAAACATGACTCAGCAGAATTATGTTTCTATCAAAATTAGTCTTTAACGCTCCTGTTTTCCTTGAGTCGAAGAAGGAAGGGAGGAAAGAAAGAGAGAAGGAGGGAGGAAGGAAAGGAGGAAGAAGGAAGGAAAGGAGGGGAGGGAGGGAGGAAGGGAGGAAAGAAAGAGAGAAGGAGGGAGGAAGGAAGGAGAGAAGGAAGGAAAAGAGGAAGAAGGAAGGAGGGAAGGACAGATGGAAAGAAGGAAAGGAGGGAGAAAGGAAGGAAAGGAGTAAGGAGAGAGGGAGGGGAAAGGAGGATGGAAGGAAGGAAGGAAAGGAGGGAGGGAGGAAAGGAGGATGGAAAGAAGGAAGGAAGGAAGGAAAGGAGGGAGGGAGGAAAGGAAGGAAGAGAGGGAGGAAGGAAGGAAAGGAAGGGAGGGAGGCAATAGGGGGGTTGGAAGGAAGGAAGGAAAGGGGGAAAAGAGGAAGGAAGTAAGGAGAGAAGGAAAGGAGGATGGAAGGAAGGAAGGAAAGGATGGAGGGAGGCAGTAGGGGGGTTGGAAGGAAGGAAGGAAGGAAAGGAGGAAAAGAGGAAGGAAGTAAGGAGAGAAGGAAAGGAGGATGGAAGGAAATGAGGAAAGAAGTATGGAAGGAGGAGGGAGCAAAGAAAGCGGGAAGTAGGGGAAGAACGAAGGAAAAATTAAAGAAAGAGGGAGGAAGGAAGGAAGGAAGGAAGGAAGGAAGGAAGGAAAGGAACAGTCACCAGGACGACAGCAGGGTCAAACTGACCTACCTGACATCTGCTCGCTCAGAAAAGCTTCGGTCTGTTTGTTCAGTTTGTCAGATTTTCTTCCTTGACTCTGCAGATGTAATGAAGCTGAATCTATTTAAACATTATTAGAAGTAAAATTAATGTTATATAATATTTTACATGTTTAGCATCAATCAACAGATAAACTTATAATATGAATATTTGTAGATATGCAGATACACAATATAATCTGCTTCTAAGCTTAGAAAATACAAATAATATTCATGTATCAGTTTGAACATTGAATGTAAAAGCAGAGATTAAATATGCCTTGGTGACTTTGGTGAATTTGAACCATAAAAGTCATGAATGTTGTCCTTACATAAACTTAATCACATGCTCCGCTCCTCGTTGTGGTTAGCTGGGTTTCTCCAGTCTGACAGCGTTGGCTCAGTGAATCCTACCAATGATCAAAATATTCCAAATGTTTGCCTCGAAGGAAAAGCTCAGATTTTACTGTTTTATAAAACCAGACAGTATGATCCATATTTACTGTTCAAATCTGATTTATACCAATAATTCCTCTTTAAATAACAGATATATGAGCACTGACTGTGGTGTTTCATATTTAAAATCTAAATCTGATGCATGATGATTTGATATAGTTGAGTTTATTTAATTTAATTGCACATAAAGAAAAAGAAATATAATATATGCAGAAGTTTTGCAGCAGGAGCCAAAAAAACTCATTAAGAGCTCGTCATGTGATTCCTATAGTGAGATATGTAATATATATAAACTTTAAAAAGTAAAGAAATACACATAAAAACTAAGTGTAACAAGGAAGGAAAATAGGAAGGAGGGAAGAAAGGAAGGAAGGAAGGAAAGACGGAAGGAAGGAAGGACAGACGGAAGGAAGGACAGATGAAAGGATGAAAGTAAAATAGGAAGGGAGGAAGGAAGGACGGACCGATGGAAGGAGGGGAACACTTACCCTAACAGCTGAACTTAGATCTTAGGAAGAAGGAAGGAAAGAAAGGAAGGAAGGAAGGAAGGAAGGAAGGAAGGAAGGAAGGAAGGAAGGAAGGACAGACGGAAGGAAGGACAGATGAAAGGATGAAAGTAAAATAGGAAGGGAGGAAGGAAGGATGGACCGATGGAAGGAGGGAACACTTACCCTAATAGCTGAACTTAGATCTTAGGAAGGAAGGAAGGAAGGAAGGAAGGAAGGAAGGAAGGAAGGAAGGAAGGAAAGAAAGAAAGGAAGGAAGGAAGGAAGGAAGGAAGGAAGGAAGGAAAGAAAGGAAGGAAGGAAGGAAGGAAGGACAGAAGGAGGGAACACTTAGTTCAGGTGACAACTATAAGAAATGATAATAAGTTGTGAACAGATTGAAAAACAAAACATCAGGTTAAATAAATGTTTAAATCAAAGATGAGGAGGATGTATGGAAGTTTAAAACTGACTAAAAATCTTTATCTAATCTTCGTCATCCTGAGATATTTATTAAAACGTTATTTTACTTCCGTTAAAACATTTGAGTCTTTCTTTCATTTCTCTCTTCTCTGAACCCTGCTCTCTCCTTTCTCTGATCTTTATCATCTCATCTAACTCCAGACTAACTGAATCTTAACACTTCCTCTCCTCCTCTTCTCCTCCTCTTCTCCTTTCTTTCTTCTCCTCCTGCTCTCTTCCTCTCCTACTCCTCCTTCTCCTCCTTTCTTCCTCCTTTCTTCCTCCTCCTCCTCCTCTCTTCCTCCTCCTCCACCTCCTCTCCTCCCTGTCTTTCTCCTTCCTCCTCTCCACCTCTCTTCCTCCTCCTCCTCCTCCTCATTTTTTCCCTCCTCCTCCTCTCCTCTCTTCCTCCTCTCCTCTTCCTCCAACTCCTCTCCTCCTCCTCTCCTCCTCCTCCTTCTCTTCCTCGTCCACCTCTTCTTCCTCCTCCTCCTTTCTTCCTCTTCGTCTCCTCCCCCTCCTCTCTTCCTCTAATCATCCTACTTTCTTCCTCTTCCTCCTCCTCCTCTCCTCCTTGCCTCCTCCTCCTTTCTTCTCCTCATCTTCTCCTCCTTTCTTCCTCCTCTCTTCCTCCTCTCTTCCTCTCCTCCTCCTATCAGCATGAGCAGGCGGCGGGGCTCCACACAGTGAACTCTTCCTTTGACAAGGTGATAATGTGAAAACAAACCGTATTAAATCCATTGTTGACCCCTCGTGACCCCGCCTCTGCTACACACACACACACACACACACACACACACACACACACACACACACACACACACACACACACACACACACAGCTCTACTGGGCAACATTTTTTGTGACTCTGGTTACATTGGTCATGATTTACAGTAATCCTCCAGTTATGAAACTCGGGGTGTAAAATATCAAATATCAAATATCAAACCGCCGGAGCTCAACCTCGGCTCAGAGCGCTTTGGCCTCCGGACGCAGCGGAGCAACGAGAGAGAGAGGGCGGGTGGGGGGGTCTTTTTTTTTTCTGTTTAGTTTTTTGGAAGCAGGAATAATGCTATGTGCTGCTAACGCTTGGTTGTATATTATCCTAAAGCTGGTATCCAATGCCGGAGGGGGGGGCCGGTGCGAGTGCCACAGAAAATGCTGCCCTCAGAGAACAAGTACGCCTCCACTTTACTACATCTGTCTGTTAAAGGAGCATTATCATGTTTTATTGTACATTTTAATCCACTTTTATATTTATATATATATATGTGTGTGTGTGTGTTGTTACTATTGTGTGTAAAAAGGTTCAAACCAGTGTTTTTACATATTTTACATTAATTTAACATCTTATAACTATTTAATACTGTTATATAGAATTAATCTCTACATTAATTTACATTCTTTAGTCATTAATAAATGTGTCACTATCAGTATTTTATGGTCCAGGGAAAATGTTTTATAGAATATGATGAATAAAACAACATTTTTTTTATTAACACAGCTCAAATTTTTACATTTCCATAAATAAAAATATGCATCAGCTGCACAAAAATATAAAAACTAATGCATTTTATATCTATTTTTCTATACTGTGGGTCACATTAAGGAAAAGCTCAGCTAAAATAAATGTTTTAATTTGTCCCTTAACAGTATATAAAAGGTTAAAAGTGTTAAATTAGAAATAAAATGAAGCTAAAATAGAAGAAGACAGATACAACTTGTTGGTTTTTAGGTGTTTTCTCTTTTATTTTCATTTTACTTTTAGGTTTTTAGTTTGTTTTGTGAAACATTTTAATACTTAAAGTTATAAATATTATTATGAATATTATTATAATGTTGCTGCTCTGACTTAATGGGAATAGGAAGCAATAGAGAGAGGGAGAATATAAATAATTATATATATATACTGAGGAAAAGTCTGTGTTTACAGCTCTATAATGTCAAAAAACTGTGAGAATGAAAATATCTGGTTTCCATTTCTTTATGAGTTCTTTACACTGAAAGCAGTTTTCTAGATAAAGATGGAAACACGGAGCGTCTGCTTTGGTTTCAGTCTCAGTTGTGTCATCGCTGTGTGATAATGTAGAGAGAGCGGGGGGGGGGGGGGGGGGGGGGGGGGGGGGGGGGAGAGACACACACAGGGACAGAGAGAGAGAGAGAGAGAGAAAGACAGAGAGAGAGAGAGAGAGAGAGGGAGAGAGACATAGAGAGAGAGAGAGAGAGAAAGACGGAGAGAGAGAGAGAGAGACATAGAGAGAGAGAGAGAGGGACATAGAGAGAGAGAGACACAGAGAGAGAGAGAGATAGAGATAGAGACATAGAGAGAAAGACACAGAGAGAGAGAGAGAGAGAGACATAGAGAGAGAGACACAGAGAGAGAGAGAGAGAGAGAGACATAGAGAGAGAGAGAGAGAGACACAGAGAGAGAGAGAGACATAGAGAGAGAAAGAGAGAGAGACATAGAGAGAGAGACATAGTGAGAGAGAAAGAGAGAGACAGAGAGACATAGAGGGAGAGAGAGAGAGAGAGACATAGAGAGAGAAAGAGAGAGAGACATAGAGAGAGAAAGAGAGAGAGACATAGAGAGAGAAAGAGAGAGAGACATAGAGAGAGAAAGAGAGAGAGAAAGAGAGAGAGAGAGAGACATAGAGAGAGAGAGAGAGAGAGAGAGAGAGACGACAGAAGAAAAAGAAAAAGAAACAGTATAAAGTAAAATAAAATGAGGATGTGCGTTGTGGTTAAAAGCCGACAGTACAGAGTACAGATGTGTTAGACAGAGATAAAAACACTCACACACAGATTCAGTGTGTGTGTGACTCCACTTCTGTTTCATGTTGACAGTAAAGATAAAAATGAAGCTTGAAAGAAGCGATAAAGACGAGCGGACGGAGAGAAGGAAACAGACGAGCGGACGGAGAGAAGGAAACAGACAAACTGAAGGAAATAAAAGCTTAATAAAGCAGATTTAAAGGCTCCTGATATGAGAGGAAACTTTTGCTTTTGACTTTTTAATAGAAAGACAAACACGGAGATAAAATTATTGACCAAAAAAAACACATTTTAAGAAAAGAAAAAGAGGAAAAAAGGAAAATAAAATAGGAAAAATATTGAAAAAGTAAAAATGAACCGGCATGTTTCCTCTCTAAGGTTCATTATTGACTTTGGAAAAATCACTTTGACTCTTTTTTTATTTTTTTTCTCTCTCTTGAACACTTCCAACAAAAATCAGTAAATTTCTCTGCTGCTAAAAACAGTTTCTTGTCGTTCTGGCTTTGGTTTGATTTCATGAATTAAGCAGCTGAAGCTTTTAATAAGCGTTTACTACTGTGAGCTTCACTGCATCCAAAAATACTAAATATATATCAAGATTTATAACTGAACCATCAGAGACAGACAGGAAGTAAAGAGCAATAATTGACAGATTAACCTTTAAACTATTAAAAAGATTTATTATTATTAACTTTGATGTGACTGGTTTGATCTCATTTAGACCTAAAAAACATTTCCATAAATCATTTTTAAAATATTTTGCATATTTTGGATTTTATGCATTGCCTTTATTAAGATATAAAACATTTATATTATATTTATTTATATTAATGTGTGTATGTTGCCTGTTTAAAGGGTTAAATGATGGATTCAGATTTTAAAAAGCAGAACAGATTTGAGGAATAAATCAACTCTCATCATAAAAAAGATGAATCCTGCACACTTAGTTAATATATAATAATATATAATACAGTCTGATGATGATTTAATGCTATTAAATGACATAATTCAACAATCAGATTAAATATTGAGCTCAAATTCAGTAAAAGCTCATCAGAAAAAGGCGGCAGAGTTGAAATATAACTAATATAATCTTATATATTTATCTAGTGGTGCATGATTTTAGTATATTTTGGATTTTATGAGTTGTATCTCCAGCAGGATGCATTGCCTTTATTAAGATATAAAACATTTATATATATATTTATTTATATTAATGTGTGCATGATGCTTGTTTAAAGGGTTAAATGAAGGATGCAGATGTTTAAAAGCAGACCAGATTTGAGGAATAAAACAACTCTCATCATAAAAAAGATTAAACCTGCACACTTTGTTAATATATAATAATATAAAATACAGTCTGATGATGATTTAAAAGCATTAAATGACATAATTAAACAATCAGAGATTAAATATTGAGCTCAAATTCAGTAAAAACTCATCAGAAAAAGGCGGCAGAGTGAAATATAACTAACATAATCTTATATATTTATCTAGTTGTGCGTGATTTTAGTATATTTTGGATTTATGAGTTGTATCTCCACCAGGATGCATTGCCTTTATTAAGATATAAAACATTTATATATATATTTATTTATATTTATGTGTGTATGTTGCCTGTTTAAAGGGTTAAATGAAGGATTCAGATTTTAAAAAGCAGAACAGATTTGAGGAATAAAACAACTGTCATCATAAAAAAGATGAATCCTGCCCACTTTGTTAATATATAATAATATAAAATACAGTCTGATGAGATTTAAAGGCATTAAATGACATAATTAAACAATCAGAGATTAAATATTAGGGCTGGGTATTGTCAATCATTTCCTGAATCGATTCAATTCCGATTCACAGGGTTTCGATTCGATTCAATTTATGTTCTCAGAGTTTCTGTTTTGTAAGTCAGATAATATTTTGAACACGCAGTCATGTGTGGACGCCAACTTCTTCAAGAGTAAAGTTAAATGATGAGTCTGATCCAACACTGGGATCTAGCATGATAGCATCTATGTGTATTTACCCTTCAGACCAGTGGCATTTTAAATCATGTCATTTTGAATTATGTTGTCATCATGTGACCGATGATTTTCAAAAATGCACATAAAAATTGATTCACAGAATTTTGAATCGATATCGAATTTTTAAATAGAAAATCGATATTAATTGATGGACACACCCCTACTAAATATTGAGCTCAAATTCAGTAAAAGCTCATCAGAAAAAGGCGACAGAGTTGAAATAAAATTAAAATAATCTTAAATATTTATCTAGTTGTGCATGATGCCTGTTTAAAGGGTTAAATGAAGGATTCAGATTAAAAAGCAGAACATATAAAACACAGTCTGATGAGGATTTAAATTCATTTTTCAGACATAATTAAACGATCAGAGACTCAAACTCATCAGAAAAAGGCGGCAGAGTTAAAACATAATTAAAATACTCTCATATATATTTTGGTAAAACATGTGAAAGCACTGGTTGTGTTCCTCCTCAGGATGTTGAGTGTCTTTTAAACGTCAGATATTAATTGTCTTCTCTCATCATCAGTCATTCAGAGTGATATCCTTTTTTTTTTTGTGTTCTTTTTTTCATATTTCCACAGCTGCAGCTCATACTGAGCTCTATAGCTAGCTGACAGCAACAGGTGATGTAACCTATTTTCCACCCTTCCTCCATCCCTCCTCCTCTCCTCCTCCTCCTCCTCCATCTCCATCCCTCCTCCTCTCCTTGTCTCTCAGCGCCATGGCAACCTACCCGCCCACCTGCTCCAACACCAACGCGTCGCAGGGAATGAACATGGCCAACAGCATCGCCAACCTGCGGCTCAAAGCCAAGGAGTACAGCTTGAACCAGGTGCCGACGGTCAACTGAGAGGGGCGGGGGGGGGGGAGGAGAGGTTCGGGGAGGGGGGCGGCGGCGGCGGCGGCGCTTGGGGGGGAGGTGAGGGGACCTTCTCCGAAACCGCTGAACCACCCCCCCTCCCCCCTCATCCTATCCCATCCCACCCCATCCTAAATAACGCCGGGATGAGCATCATCTCACATCAACCTGGATCGTGACGTCTCTTCTTCTTCTTCTTCTTCTCTTTTTTTTTTTTTAACGGAGCCTCTCGAGCGTTGCCGAGCGACGGGAGGATTCTTCTCCAAGCCGCCTTTTTTTTTTTTTTTTTTTTTTTCGTGGTTAATTTTTGGGTTTTTTTA
>JAJDFG010001291.1:0-17500 GCA_021039105.1 Scomber colias
CTTTAAAAATCCTTTCCACACATCCAAAAGGTAAAGAAGTATCACTCTAACAGGATTGTATGTTTTTAAGAATACTTTATGTGTATGTTTCTGACTGTCTGACTTCAGGAAGGGTTTAAATAAAGGTTAAATAGGATTAACTTCTTCTGTTCTGGAGTCAAATCATCTCTGCAAAAGCTCAGAGGAGTCAAAAAAGAACAAACATTAACTTACTGCAGGTGTCCATCCGTGTGTGTGTGTGTGTGTGTGTGTGTGTGTGTGTGTGTGTATGTGTGTGTGTGTGTGTGTGTGTGTGTGTGTGTTTTTCCATTGTAGCTCGAGCACATGAATTCCCATTTCCTCATCCGGCCATAAATGAACACACCATTATGTCGTCTTCCTGAAACATTTCCCTGAGCCTCCCTACATGTGCACACTTATGGTAAACACCACATTCCCTTATCTTCTACGAGCCCCTCGGCCCACCACGTATAGCTGACCCGTAAAGTTTAGTCTCAAGTCTAAGTCTGGCTTTTATTAAACTTTATCTCTTTTATTTCATTTGACTTTTTGTTTCGTCTTTTTTAAATCTATTTTAACCTCTTTTAAAACACTTTTTCTCTTATTCTCTCTTATTTTTTATTTCTTTATTCCTTTTATGGATTCATTTATTTACTGATTTATCGATTTATATTATATTATTCATCTTTATTCAAAGGTTTAAACATTTTTATCATTTTTATTTTCTCTCTCGTGCATTGGTCTAAATTTTTTCTTTAGTAATTTTTTCTTTATTTTTATTCCTTTTCTTTATGTCGTCACTCATTATATGTATTATAACTATGAAGAGGTGGTGTGTAAATAAAGATTGATTGATAAGGTAGGCAGCAAAAGCTAGAAAAAAACATATTTAACAGTTTATCTATGATCTGCTCATAGTCGTGATGCCTCTCATATTTGCATTTTTACACTTTTATTAACATTTCAAGTGACAGAATTTCACCATTAAAATAAGCTTTGCAGATAAAACCAATTTTTTTAGGACCTAATCTTTCAGTTTCTGTCTGTTCAACTAAAGATATGTACAAAAAATGATTCTTTAACCCTCCTGTTGTCCTTGAGTTAAGGAAGGAAGGGAGGAAGATGGAAGGGAGGAAAGGAAAGAAGGAAGGGAGTAAGGAAGGTAGGAAGGAAAGGAGGGGAGGAAGGAAGGAGGAAGGAAGGAAGGGAGGAGGAAGGGAAGGAAGGAAGGACGGAAGGAAGGGAAGGAAGGGGGAGGTTGGAGGGAGGGAGGAAACAAAGGTAGGAAGGAAGGTAGGAGGGAGGAAGGTAGGTTTGAGGAAGGAAGGGAGGAGGGAAAGTAGGAGGGAAGGAGGAAAGAAGGAAGGAGGGCGGGAAGGAAGGAAGGGAGGGAGGAAGATGGAAGGGAGGAAAGGAAAGAAGGAAGGGAGTAAGGAAGGTAGGAAGGAAAGGAGGGAAGGAAGGAAAGGAGGAAGGGAGTAAGGAAGGTAGGAAGGAAAGGAGGGAAGGAAGAAAAGGAGGAAGGAAGGAAGGTAGGAAGGTAGGAGGAAGGGAAGGCAGGACGGAAGGAAGGAAGGGAGGAAGGAAAGAGGGCGGGAAGGAAGGAAAAGGAAGGAGAGGTAGGAGGGAGGAAGGAAACAAAGGTAGGAAGGAAGGTAGGAGGGAGGGAGGAGGGAAGGAAGGGAGGAAGGAAGGTAGGAGGGAGGAAGGTAGGTGGGAGGAAGGAAGGGAGGAGGGAAAGTAGGAGGGAAGGAGGAAAGAAGGAAGGAGGGCGGGAAGGAAGGAAGGAAGGAAGGAAAGTAGGAAGGAAGGAAGGAAGAGTCAAAACAGACGGTTAAACAGAGGTTAAAGTTTGTTCCCCAAACATCTGCATCTGATGTTCTGTATGATACATAAAACTGTTTCTGAGTCCTTTATTTAAAATCCTTATTGCTTCGTGCTAGCGCTTAACTAACATAATAAACATCGTAAACATAAAAGCCAAAGGTCCACGGCCAGAATCAGATCATGGATGTTGTGTTAACCCAAACATTACTCCTCCTAAATATCATCATGGTGTTTATGAGCCGTTGTGAGCATTTTATCATCCTGATGTAAGCGTTTAGCTCCAACTGCTGCTGTGCCAAATTATAGCCTCACATTGGTAGCATGGCAGTAGACTCTATACCCCAAAACATGCTGCATGGAGCTCTAAAGGAGGAGATATAAAGCAAAGAAGGAAGGAAGGCGGGAAGGAAGGCAGGAAGGAAAGGAGGAAGGAAGGAAGGACAGCAGGTGGGAAGGGAGGAAGGAAGGAAGGACGGAGGGAAGGAAAGGAAGGAAGGAGGGAGGAAGGTTGGAGGGAGGGAAGAAAGAAGGAAAGAAGGTGGGAAGGAAGGAAGGAAGGAAAGGAGAGAAGGAGGAAGGGGGCAGGGAGGGAAGGGAGGAAGGAAGGAAGGAAGGAAGGTTGGAGGGAGGGAGGAAAGAAGGAAGAAAGGTAGGAGGAGGGAGGAAAGAAGGAAGGAAGGAAGGAAGGGAAGGAGGGAGGGAGGGAGAAGGAAGGAAAGGAAGGGGAGGAAGGAAGGAAGGAAGAAAGGGAGGAAGGAAGAAAAGGGAGGGAGGGAGGAAAGCAGGAAAGAGGGTGGGAAGGAAAGGAGGGAAGGAAGGAAGGAAAGGAGGAAGGAGGGATTGAAGGAAAGGAGGGAGGGAGGGAGGGAGGGAGGAAGGAAGGAAGGAAGGAAGGAAGGACAGAGAAAGGAAGGAAGGAGGGAAGGAAAGAAGGATGGAGGGAGGGAGAAAGGAAAAGAGGAATGTAGGTAGGAAGGACAGAGAAAGGAAGGAAGCAGGGAAGGAAAGAAGGAAGGACAGAGGGAGGAAGGAAAAGAGGAATGTAGGTAGGAAGGACAGAGAAAGGAAGAAAGGAGGGAAGGAAAGAAAGAAGGACGGAGGGAGGAAGGAAAAGAGGAAGATAGAAAGGCAGCACATATTACAGCTTCATTTTAAACAGGAGTGAAAGTGAACCCTTGTGGTGCGTTCAGGTGCCACTGCAGAACACAGACACAGTGCATCAAACTGATCTTGCGTGGGTTTGAAGCGTCGCGTGTCTGGTTTCACTGCACACATCACACACACACACACACACACACACACACACACACACACACACACACACACACACACACACACACACACACACAGGAGGACAGGCAGTGTGTGTGTGTGTGTGTGTGTGTGTGTGTTTACCGGTGAAATGCTGTGCTCTTGTTTGCGGCTCTGTCTGCGAGGTTTGGAAGATGGTTCTGGGTCGAGGCGTCTGTCTCAAACTCAGCTGAGACGTTCCTGATGAAGACTTCGCCTGCACACACACACACACACACACACACACACACACACACACACACAAACACACACAGCCTCTTTTTCAAGGCAATAAAACACACTAATCAAAATTCACCTTTCTTTTCTTCTTCCAACGGCTACATGAACTTCAGGGAAGATGTCTCGTGATGTTTTGCGGGCAGGCAGCCATGAAACTTACAAAGCACATTCCTCCCAGTCAGCCCACTGTGGGAACCGAGATGCCGTCCTGTGACATGTAGAGAATATCCTAAAGGGTCTATAACTCTCAGCTGAGGTGCTGAGCTAATTACCGCAAACAGTATAAGAATAGATACAGTGAGGTATGACGAGGACTAGTAGACACATGTCCCGCCCCTCCCTCAGGTCACATGCGTCAGGCTTTGGTATTTACCGCTAAGAAGGAGGGAAGGAAGGAAGGAAGGAAGGAGGGAGGCAGGCTTTTAACTGCTCTCATTTATTTACTGCTCTTGTCTTCTATTATTGCTGCTTTTTTTTTTTTTCTTTACTGATTAACCCTCCTGTTGTCCTCGAGTCAAGGAAGGAAGGGAGGAAGAAGGAAGGAAAGGAGGGAGGAAGGAAGGAAGGGGAAAGAAGGGGAAAGGAGGGAAGGAAGGAAAGAAGGAGGGAGGGAGGCAGGAAAGAAGGAAGGAGGGAGGGAGAGAGAAAGGAAAAGAGGAAGGTAGGTAGGAAGGACAGAGGAAAGAAGGAAGGTAGGAAGGAAGGAAAGAAGGAGGGAAGGAAGGAAGGAAAGAAGGAAGGTGGGAGGGAGAAAGAAAAGAGGTAGGGAGGAAAGAAGGAAAAAAGGACGAAGGAAGGAAGGAAGGAAGGAGGGGGGAGGGAGGAAGGAGAGAGGGAGAAAGGAAAAGAGGAAGGTAGGTAGGAAGGACAGAGGAAAGAAGGAAGGTAGGAAGGAAGGAAAGAAGGAGGGAAGGAAGGAAGGAAAGAAGGAAGGTGGGAGGGAGAAAGGAAAAGAGGTAGGGAGGAAAGAAGGAAAAAAGGACGAAGGAAGGAAGGAAGGAAGGAGGGGGGAGGGAGGAAGGAGAGAGGGAGAAAGGAAAAGAGGAAGGTAGGTAGGAAGAACAGAGGAAAGAAGGAACGTAGGAAGGAAAAAAGGAAGGAAGGAAAGAAGGAGGGAAGGAAGGAGGGAGGGAGGGAGAAAGGAAAGAGGTAGGGAGGAAAGAAGGAAAAAAGGACAGAAGAAGGAAGGAAGGAAGGACAGAGGGAGGAAGAAAGGAGGGAGGGGAGAAAGGAAAAGAGGAAGGAAGGAAGGACAGAAGGAATGAAGGAAGGGAGGAAAGAAGGAACAGTCAAAACAGACGGGGTCAATTTGACCCGGGAGGACGACATGAAGGTTAATATATGCTCAGGTGTAATAAAGGTCACCATGGTGATGCTTTACTGTTCAGCTCTTCATATTATTATTAAAACAACAGGACTGAACATGATCGAGGGGTTTGGTTAACTCTCTCTTTTCATTTTACTGTATTTGTTTTGGAGTTTCATAACCGACAAGATGAAAGAATGTAATAATGATTTCATGTTTCGTTCACGTCTGTTTCTCACAACAACAAAAAAAACCACAGAAGAAGAAATGCGACCACAAAATGAGTCATAACTTTTTAAATTGAAGTTTATTTGTAGATTTGAGTATAAACGTCCAGCAGTAAATAACAAAATGTGTTTCTATGATTAGTTTTAGTCACTTCAATGGACCACACACACACACACACACACACACACACACACACACACACACAGAGAGAGAGAGAAAACACACACAAAATGATGTAAGACATACCAAAGACTGCCCTGCAGCTACAGCCTGTCATGAACACACACACACACACACACACACACACCACACACACTCTCTCTCTCTCACACTCACACACACACACACACTCACACACACACACACTGTTCTAGGCCACTTATGGGAACATTACATAGACCGAAATTCAATTAGCCTTCCCCAATTATCTGGTCTTCAGCCTCATATTTGTCCTAGTAGCATATGAAAGACCACACACACACACACACACACACACACACACACACACACACACACACACACACACACACACACACACACACACACACACACACACACACACTGTCCTAGGTCACTTTTGGGGACATTACATAGACCGAAATTCAATTAGCCTTCCCCAATTATCTGGTCTTCAGCCTCATATTTGTCCTAGTAGCATATGAAAGACCACACACATACACACACACACAGACACACACACACACACACACTGTTCTAGGTCACTTTTGGGGACATTACACAGACTTACATTCATTTCCTGGAGACTTACCATGACTCTAACTTGCACCACTGACCCAAAAATCACCTTTTTTCCCAATTTGGGACAAAACTTAAGTCCACAAATTTGGACAAACGTTCCCCAGTTAACTGGAAAGTCTGAAATATGTCCCTGAAAGTAGCCTATGACAGACACACACACACACACAGACACAGACACACACACAGACACAGACACAGACACAGACACAGACACACACACACACACACACACACACACAGACACACACACACACACACAGACACACACACAGACTCAGCTGAAACACTCCATGCTGGCCTTGGCTCTCTCCATCTCGTGCAGGAAGTTGTAAAACTGAGGGAGCGTCAACTCTGGAAGCAATGAAGGAAGAAAACAGGAAACAGCAGATAAACATAACAACTATGGTATGAATCTGTTACACTGCAAAAAATACATTAACATGTCACAAGTTTTTATGACAAATGGGAACAAGTGTTTATAAGTTCTCCTCATTAGTTTGGGGTTCATATGTTGTTGTTAATTTGCAACATTTCTTAATAAATTAAGACTTTTTAAAATAGGATTAGTTGCCCCGTTATTCTTTTGAAATACAGTGAACCCTCGCTATAACGCGGTTCACCTTTCGCGGCTTCGCTGTTTCGTGGATTTTTTTAGTGCAGTTTTTTATGCTTTTTTTTTTTTTACAGTGCATTGTGTTCTGCATCCTGATTGGCTAAGGGACTGTAGACCAATGTCAACAGTCTCCGTGCCTCGTCTCTGTACAGCTCGCCAAATTTACGTTTGCAAATTTTCTCCATGACAAAACCCACAATGTCGACGAGGGTGACATGTCTGTTTATAAGAGTCTTCTTACCCAGAAGAAAAAAGAGCGCTAACAACAACTACCCATAACTATGTTCTTCTCTCGGAAAAAGACACCTGCACCACAGCCTTCAGTAGAAAAAGACCCCTGCACCACAGCCTTCAGTAGAAAAAGACGCCTGCACCACAGCCTTCAGTAGAAAAAGACGCCTGCACCACAGCCTTCAGTAGAAAAAGACCCCTGCACCACAGCCTTCAGTAGAAAAAGACGCCTGCACCACAGCCTTCAGTAGAAAAAGACGCCTGCACCACAGCCTTCAGTAGAAAAAGACGCTACAGCGGAGCGGAGTCAGGACGAAGAGGCACAGTCAGATGAACTGTGACATAGCGTCAGTCACAATGTGTCCAACCTCGTATTGATTATTAAAATGATTATTTTACAGTATTTTTAAAAACTATCGTAGTTATTTGTAAGAAAACGTTTGTATTTTTATTTCTTAAACAAATGCTTGGGCCTGAAAATAGGTTTTGATCTTTGGTTTCATTCTATAGTAGGCTACAGTATTGTATAATAATTGTAAAAAATAAAGCTGACTACTTCACGGATTTCGCCTATCGCGGGTTCTTTTTGGAACGTAACCCCCGCGATAAACGAGGGTTCACTGTAGTTACTAGTATGTAATTTAGTAGTATGAAGGAAATGCACTCATTATAAAATCTCTAAGGAAGAATCTAATGTGCTAATATGTAGTTTGACACACTCTTACATACTTATTTAGGGTGTATTTAAATGTGTGTGTGTAGACTAGATGCTAATAATATATATTATACTCTGGAGATGATCCTCATAATCCTCATAATTTCTCAGTTACTCTGGTTTGTTTTCTACTCGCTGTGTGTTTGTGCATCTCTCACATGAAAGAAACTTCAACATCAGAAAGTGATGAAAGTAAATTATAATCTAAACTCTCGGTGGGTCAAACTGGATTTTCCCTTCCTTTAAAGTCTTCCTGCTTGGGTTAAACAACACAGCAGCAGAAAGGACTCGAGTTAAATAATTAAACAGCACATATTTACATAAAGGAAGGAAGGAAGGAAGGAAGGAGGGAAGGAAATAAGGAAGGAAGGAGGAAGGGAGGGAGAAAGGAAAAGAGGTAGGGAGGAAAGAAGAAAAAAAGGACAGAGGAAGGAATGAAGGAAGGAAGGAGGGAGAAAGGAAAAGAGGTAGGGAGGAAAGAAGAAAAAAGGACAGAGGAAGGAAGGAAGGAAAGAAGGAAGGAAGGACGGAGGGAGGAAGGAAGGATAGAGGCAGGAAGGAAGGAGGGAGGGAAGGAAGGAAGGAAGGAAGAAGGAAGGTAGGTCGGAAGGACAGAGGAAAGAAGGAAGGGAGGAAGGTAGGAAGGAAGAAAAGAAGGAAGGAGGGAGGGAGAAAGGAAAAGAGGTAGGGAGGAAAGAAGGAAAAAAGGACAGAAGAAGGGAGGAAGGTAGGAAGGAAGGAAGGAAGGGAGGAAGGTAGGAAGAAAGAAAGGAAGGACGGAGGGAGGAAGGAAGTACGAAGGGAGGAAGAAGGACGAAGGGAGAGAGAAAGGAAAAGAGGAAGGTAGGTAGGAAGGACAGAGGAAAGAAGGAAGGAAGGAAGGAAAGAAGGAAGGACGGAGGGAGGAAGGAAGGAAAAGAGGAAGGTAGAAAGGCAGAAAGGACATATCAGATCTGTTTCAAATATTTAAACAACAACAACCACCTCAGATCAGGTTCGGCACATTTCTGAAGTTCTTGCCAAATATGAACGATTATCAAAATGTGGTCGGCCATGTTGGTTTTTTGTGTGTGTGTCAGTTTTGGCAGAGACTCGCTCACCCATGTAGACGTTCTCAGTGGAATTCCCCTTTCTGACAACGAGCTTCAACTGCAAGAGGACAAAGTGTGTGATCAACAAACTGAAACATGAACAAAGAGGTGTGTGTGTGTGTTTGTGTGTGTGTGTGTGTGTGTGTGCGTGTGTTTGTGTGTGTGTGTTTGTGTGTTGGTGTGTGTCTGCATGTATGTGTGTGTGTGCGTTTGTGTGTGTGTATGTAAGTCTGTGTGTGTGTGTGTGTGTGTGAATCTGTGTGTGTGCGTGTAAGTCTGTGTGTGTGTGTGTGCGCGTTTGTGTGTGTGTGTCTGCATGTATGTGTGTGTGTGTGTGCGTTTCTGTGTGTGTGTAAGTCTGTGTGTGTGTGTGTGTGTGTGTGTCTGTATGCGTATCTATGTGTGTGTGCGTGTGTGCCTGCGTGTGTGTGTGTCTGCGTGTGTGTGCGCCTGCGTGTGTGTAAGTCTGGTGTGTGTGAGTGCATGCATGTGTGTCTGTGTGCATGCGTGTGTAAGTCTGTGTGTATGTGTATGTGTGTATGTGTGTGTGTGTGTGCCTGCATGTGTGTGCGTGCGTGTATGTCTGTCTGTGTGTATGTGTCTGTGTGTGTGTGTGTGTGTGTGGAGGGTTTACACAGCCGTCATACCTGCAGAAAGATGTTGCCCACTTTCTGGATTTCACTGGTGCCAACAGTCACTGTAAGAAAGGGGGGGGTGGGGGGGGGGGGCAGAAAAAAAACACAATTAAGGACAAATTAAAGGTAACACTAATTGTTCCTCACCTAAAACGAGGTTTCACTGTCTATTCAAACATTGCAAATAAAGTTTAAAGATACGTTTGTAAGATGTGTGACTTCCAATCGCTCGTTAGGCGTTAGATTGAATCATATCAGCATCCATATTTAAACTGGCATTGACTGATCTTTTTGGCCCGTTCCCATTACAAACAAGTTAAGTTGATACGTTTTGAACACCTGCTGAATGAAAAGTCCAATATTCACTCATCTTTAAACTGTTTTTACTCTCTACTAACTCCTAAAGGGAAATATCTGGAGCTCTTTAGCTGCTAAATGCTCCACTATGTTCACCAGCTAGTCTGCAGCTAACTGTGTGTGTTTGCTGGTTGGTGCTGAGCAGGAAGTGAACAGTGGATTTTTACAGCTATTATTCTGAAATCGACGCTATTAGAGCGCTGAGAGTGAATGAAATGCGAAATCTATTGATGTATGCATGCAGTTTAGTACCCTTTATTTGGGATCTTAGTAAATCAGGCCCTACGAATACCCGGATGGTTGCACTTTGCATTTCAACCATTTAGATTTGAATTGTGGAGCTAGGCTTCACAAACTGTGTTTCAACATTTCTGTGTTCAGGATTTAGTGATTAGCATAAACCCGGCCCTGCTGCTGTAGAGGTATAAATACATTCAGCACACACTACTACTACTACAGTCTACAGTTAGCCAGTTAGCTGAGTTAGCCGCCGAGTTAGCCACCGAGCTAGCAGCAGAAAGCTCTCAGACGTAGCGTCCATGTTTCTGGTAGAGGTGGTGACTTTGATTGACAGGTGACACTTGGTAGGGGGCGGGGCTTCAGCGTTTGGTAGCAGAGAAAGAAGCTGATTTTTACACAACTTTGAAGCCTAATTTCATATATTTGGCGATTTTTTTAATCATTCAAATTTGGCAGGGTGGTTAACAACACACTTTTCTGTGGTATGTCAAACTCAGAACACATATTTATTCTTACTTTACACGGACTTTAAGTGTGCAACGGCCATGTTTGATTTGAGACACTAACCTGTCGAAATTCGCACACTATTCAATCAAGTACACAGTGTACTAACAGAAGTGTGCGATCTGAGACAGAGAGTATGATAGTCTGTCAACTTAAAATGTTCCAGTTGACTGAAATAAAACATGAATGATCAACACATCTGCATCACGAATGTCTTTAATTATATTTTGCATGCAATAACTTTTACCTAAACAATAAAATCAAATGTTGAGATCTGCCATGCTCTTTATAAACACTCAGATTGACAAGATGATCCTTTTGAATATGACCTTTGAAGCATGCAGAACCAACACTGGATCTCAGACTAGTCTGGACCAGCGGCTTCCAAACCTCTTTTTGCCAAAAGTACACCAAAGGACAAGCCAAGCCTCCTGAGGCACGCCTGTAATCATCACTCTGCTAAACAGCCTCTATAACATATTTCATCATCACTCCGTAAACGCCTAGTTTTATTATTTAATGCCAAATACAATTCAAACAGCGATATTACTCATTAAATATTTAAGAAGTCAGTGACACACCCATTTGAACTTATTACTTGAAACTCATATCTGAAAGAGGAAGCGGTGTGCAGAGAACAGATGGGACTAACACTCATTTATATGATTTAAGCTTTTTTTTAAGGAATATAAAATGCATGGGGCTGTAAACAGAAGGATGAATGAGTTTGACCGTCTGGAGGTAGCGTAGAAATGAGGTAGACATATGCCTCTCAACTATTTTTATTTTTTTTTTAAAGAAAAAAAAGTTGACCTTTTCAACATACTTCAACATACTGTATGTCTCTAAAGACTCTCCAGCTGGTCCAGAATGCAGATGCACGCGTTCTGACAAAAACTAGAAAGAGAGATCATATTACTCCCATTTTAGCTTCACTGCATTGGCTTCCCGTAGAATTCAGAACAGAATTCAAAATCCTCCTCCTCACCTTTAAAGCTCTCAATGATCAGGCTCCATCATATCTTAAAGAGCTCATAGTACCTTATGTACCTACTAGAACACTGCGCTCCCAGCATGCAGGCCTACTAGTGGTTCCTAGTATCTCTAAAAGTAGAACAGGAGGTAGAGCCTTCAGCTATCAGGCTCCTCTCCTGTGGAACCATCTTCCAGATTTGGTCCGGGGGGCAGAGACCCTCCCTACATTTAAGAGTAGGCTTAAAACTTTCCTTTTTGATAAAGCTTATAGTTAGGGCTCTTTGAGCTCTTAACTTATGCTGCTATAGGCTTAGACTGCCGGGGGACTCCCATGATGCACCTCTCTCCTCCTCCCTCTCTCTCTCTATCCATCCATCTATATCCATTAACATTCATGTTCTATTAATTGCATTCAATAAGCTAAACTTCTTCCCCCTCGTCTCACAGGTAATCTGGGCCTGTAAACGTCCGGATGACAGATTCCAGTCCCGGACCTTCTAGCTTCATTGTTGATTTTCATTGTGCTTCTCTCTTCTATCCTTCCTTTCTCTCATCTCCTTCCTCTCTCTCCTCTCCTTCCTTTCTCTCCTCTCCTCTCCTTCCTCTCTCTCCTCTCCTTCCTTCTCTCCTCTCCTTCCTTCCTCTCTCTCCTCTCCTTCCTCTCTCTCTCTCTCCTCTCCTTCCTTCCTCTCTCTCCTCTACTTCCTCTCTCTCCTCTCTCTCCTTCCTCTCTCTCTCTCCTCTCCTTCCTCTCTCTCTCTCTCTCTCTCCTCTCCTTCCTTTCTCTCCTCTCCTTCCTTCCTTTCTCTCCTCTCCTTCCTCTCTCTCCTCTCCTTCCTTTCTCTCTCTCCTCTCCTTCCTTTCTCTCTCTCCTCTCCTTCCTTTCTCTCTCTCCTCTCCTTCCTTTCTCTCTCTCCTCTCCTTCCTTTCTCTCTCTCTCTCCTCTCCTTCCTTTCTCTCTCTCTCCTCTCCTTCCTTTCTCTCCTCTCTCTCTCTCTCTCTCTCCTCTCCTCTCCTTCCTCTCTCTCTCCTCTATCCTTCCTCTCTCTCCTCTCTCTCTCCTCTCCTCTCCTCTCCTCTCTCTCCCCTCTCCTTCCTCTCTCTCTCTCCTCTCCTTCCTCTCTCTCTCTCCTCTCCTTCCTCTCTCTCTCTCTCTATCCTCTCTCGCTCTCCTATCCTTCCTTTCTCTCCTCTCCTTCCTCTCTCTCTCTCCTCTATCCTTCCTTTCTCTCCTCTCCTTCCTTTCTCTCTCTCCTCTCCTTCCTCTCTCTCCTCTCCTTCCTCTCTCTCCTCTCAACCCCAACCGGTCGAGGCAGATGTTCTCCCACTCTGAGTCTGGTTCTGAGGTTTCTTCCTGTTAAAAGGGAGTTTTTTCTCTCCACTGTGTCTCATGTGGGAATGTTGGGTCTCTTTAAAGTTAAAACCTGAACAGTTCGGTTTAGAACCTGCTCTATGTGGAAAGAGCCTTGAGATTACTTTGTTGTGATTTGGCGCTATACAAATAAAGATTGATTGATTGATTGATTGATCGGTGTGTCTTGAACAATAATGGTAAAATAAAACATGAAGCTGTAGTAGATGGAGAAAGAGTTGGAGTAGCTACATCAGAGGACGTCCACTCCTGCCTCAGATCAACTATGAGTTCTACGTTATAATGTCTTGTCCTGCTCACTGATTTCTCTTCTCACGTTGTTTTCCTCCTTCATGTGCCTCATTTTAATAATTCCAGCCATCTGACTTTTAGGGAATTTTCCATAACTCACGTCAGACATTGACGTTACGTTATAGGCCTCGAGGTCATCGTAAGGCCGCACCGAGTCTCGACTTTGAGACAGTGTTGGACTCTAGATTTGCTCCTTTTGGGGAAAACCCCCCGAGGCACCCTGATAGTGTTGCTATAGCAGCCGACGTCAGAGAGTCAGAGTGTTTGTGTCTCTGTCTGAACGGAGTAACTGTAGTCACTGAGCTGCGTTCACAGACATTGTCCTCATCTGAAGACCAATGAGTTGAATCTGAGCATATTTGGTTCAACTATGGTTTCATTATCTGTGTGACTTATTATAAGAGTCTCCGAAACTCAAGAATTAAAAATGCAGCATCAGGACAAAGCGTGGACTGATTATTCTTTCACTGTCTCTTAGTTTAGTTTAATTTAGTTTATTTGCATATAAAAAGGGAAAAAAACACAATACAAGGAAAGTAAAAATGCAGATTTTTGAGGTTAATAAAATAAAACACTTCTGACTCTCTGTCTCTACCTTTAAATCCTGCCTTGTACTAATGCACTTTGTAGTCACAGGGAGGGAGGGAGGGAGGAAGGAGGGAAGGGAGAAAGAAGGAAGGAAAGGAGGAGGGGAGGAAGGAAAGAAGGAAGGGAGGACGGAGGAAAGAAGGAGGGAAGGAAGGAAGGGAGGGAAGGAAGGAAGAAAGGGAGGAAAGATGGAAGGGAGGACGTAGGAAAGAAGGAAGGATGGAGGGAAAGAAGGAGGAAAGAAAGGGGGATGGAGGAAGTACAGACGGAAGGAAAGAAGGAAGGAAGAAAGGGAGGAAAGGAAAGAAGGAAGGAGGGAAGGAAGAAGGGAGGAAGGAAAGGAAGGAGGGAGGGAAGAAAGGGGGATGGAGGAAGTACAGATGGAAGGAAGGAGGGAAGGAAGAAAGGGAGGAAAGAAGGAAGGGAGGATGGAGGAAAGAAGGAAGGATGGAGGGAAAGAAGGAGGAAAGAAAGGGGGACGGAGGAAGTACAGACAGAAGGAAGGAGGGGAAGGAAGAAAGGGAGGACGGAGGAAAGAAGGAAGGATGGAGGGAAAGAAGGAGGAAAGAAAGGGGGATGGAGGAAGTACAGACGGAAGGAAGGAGGGAAGGAAGAAAGGGAGGAAAGAAGGAAGGGAGGACGGAGGAAAGAAGGAAGGATGGAGGGAAAGAAGGAGGAAAGAAAGGGGGATGGAGGAAGTACAGACGGAAGGAAGGAGGGAAGGAAGAAAGGGAGGAAAGAAGGAAAGGAAGGAAAGGAAGGAAAAAAGGAAGGTGGGAGGGAAAGAAGGAGGGAGGGAAGAAAGGGGGATGGAGGAAGTACAGACGGAAGGAAGGAGGGAAAGGAAGAAAGAAGGAACAGTCAAAACGGGGAGGACGACACGAACACTGACAACAACTTCACAAACTGGAGTTTTAAAAAGGACATTTTTTAGTAATGACATGATCAAGGAAGGAAAGAAGGAAGGGAGGACGGAGGAAAGAAGGAGGGAAGGAAGGGAGGAAGGAGTGAAGGAAGGAAGGAAAGAAGGAAGGGAGGATGGAGGAAAGAAGGAAGGAAGGAGGGAAGTAAGGAAGGAAGAAAGGAAAGAAGGAAGGGAGGACGGAGGAAAGAAGGAAGGAAGAAAGGGAGGAAAGGAAAGAAGGAAGGAGGGAAGGAAGAAGGGAGGAAGGAAAGGAAGGAGGGAGGGAAGAAAGGGGGATGGAGGAAGTACAGACGGAAGGAAGGAGGGAAGGAAGAAAGGGAGGAAAGAAGGAAGGGAGGATGGAGGAAAGAAGGAAGGATGGAGGGAAAGAAGGAGGAAAGAAAGGGGGATGGAGGAAGTACAGACGGAAGGAAGGAGGGAAGGAAGAAAGGGAGGAAAGAAAGGGGGATGGAGGAAGTACAGACGGAAGGAAGGAGGGAAGGAAGAAAGGGAGGAAAGAAGGAAGGGAGGACGGAGGAAAGAAGGAGGGAAGGAAGGAGGGAGGGAAGAAAGAAAGGGAGGAAAGAAGGAAGGGAGGACGGAGGAAAGAAGGAAGGGAGGAAGGAAAGGAAGGAGGGAGGAAAGAAAGGGGGATGGAGGAAGTACAGACGGAAGGAAGGAGGGAAAGGAAGAAAGAAGGAAGGAAAGGAGGAAGGAAAGAAGGAGGGAAGGAAGGGCGGAAGGAGTGAAGGAAGGAAGGAAAGAGGGAAGGAAGGGAGGAAGGAGTGAAGGAAGGAAGGAAAGAAGGAAGGGAGGATGGAGGAAAGAAGGAAGGAAGGACGGAGGAAAGAAGGAAGGGAGGAAGGAAAGGAAGGAGGGAGGGAAGAAACGGGGATGGAGGAAGTACAGACGGAAGGAAGGAGGGAAAGGAAGAAAGAAGGAACGGGAGGACGACACCAACACTGACAACAACAGCAAGGACATTTTTTAGGACTGATATGATCAAAAAAAAAAAACCTGTCATTCATAAATCCCCACGGCAACCGGCCCAGACGCACAGATAACATGTAGAGACACAGTCTGTTTGCATGTCAATAAACGGCACAGTCAGTTAAAGCACAGCAGACCCCCCCCCACCCCTCCCACCCCCCCCCCCCCCCCCCCTCCTCATAAACTGAACATCAGCTCCACCAAAGCTTTTAGACAGTGATGCTAATGCCTGTCCTTGCCTTGTGTATTAACATCTCTATCAGCTGTGAGTGTTTGGAGTCATCAGCCTGTTTGATTTAAACAATGAAACCTGTTAGAGACCAATCAGCTGTTCACATCAGAGGTGTTTAAATGAGACTGAGGCTCTAATAAAGCCGTAGAGAGTGTACAGAGCTGTAAATGATGCTAATGACTGGGTTAGACTTCATAAATATGTACATTTGAGGAGGAGAGAAAACTGAAGTGGAGCATCTTTAACATGAAATCCTGCAACTATGTTCACAAGCTGTCTGCTTAGTTTCTCCTGAGGCTGCATTAGGAAGGATTTAAATGGAAAATGCATCAATATTAAATCATGACTGGACTTATAATTAACTTAGAATTACATTAAAAGCTCAATCTGATGTGATAATAAACTTGAAAACAAAATTTAAAGTTATAGATTAATAACAAACACCAAAATTGAATATACATATGGATTTTAAGTTGTACCAATAGAGGAAAATAAAACAGCTGCATAAAAAAGGTAAATAATGATACTACATAAAATTAAATTAAAGTTAAAAGATACTAAATAAAGAAGTAGGCAGATGTCTGTGATATATCTATAGAGGGTCTGTATTAAGAGTAAATGGGTAAGTAGTAGTAAAAGTGTGATTATTAATGCACTGTGACAAATAAAGTACCTTTTTTTTTATAATAACTATTAATATTTCAGCTTCTGGTCTGGTTAAAGTGATTTATAAAAGTAAAACTATATTTTACAGAATCTACCCTTTTGTCCTTTCACTGAAAATGTTATTTCCTCTACATGAAGTGTCTTAAAGCAGCAGTCAGGTGTTCATATGAGCAGAGAAAGAGCTTTTCCTCTCTGTAATTCCTCCTGTTCTTCATACTGACTATTAAAATCCTTCTAATGTGCTTTCAGTGTAAAGAGATGGAGGACATTTAAAAGTCTTAATTAAGTCTTAGTTAAGTTTTATCAAGTTTTATAAGCCACACATCCTCCTGTAATCTGTGTTTTTGTGTCTTGAAGAGCTTCAGCTTCATAACACAACCTGTCCTCCTCTACCTTTATCACTCTTCCTCCTCCCCTTCCTCTTCCTCTTCCTCTTCCCCTTCCTCTTCCCCTTCCTCTTCCTCTTCCTCCTGCTTAATTAGGCCAAATATTTGCTGGTTGCAGCTTCTTAAATTTGGGGTTTTAGACTGTTGGCCAAAACTTCTTAAACATTTTCTTAGAACTATTTTCTGACATTTTTTAAAATCATATTTAATGGATTAAACAAGAAAATCATCTGCAGCTCTGTAATCATTCCTCCTGTTCATACTGACTATTAAAACCCTTCAAATGTGCTTTCAATGTAAAGTGATGGAGGACATTATAAAGTCTCTGATCAGCTTCTATTGAGCTTCATCAGTGTGAGTTACTATAGTTATTATAGTTACTATGGTAACAGTGTGAGTTAGTCATATCAAGTGATATCTGACACATTTACAGTCTTTATAGCATCAGATTCCCTCTTAGTGTTTCCTGTTGAGCTGTGGTGGAAGTATAGTAACAAAAAGAGACTTTGGTAAACAAGTTTTATAAGCCACACATCCTCCTGTAATCTGCGTTTTTGTTTCTTGAAGAGCTTCAGCTTCATCTCTCCTCCTCATTAACACAACCTGTCCTCCTCTACCTTTATCACTCTTCCTCCTCCCCTTCCTCTTCCTCTTCCTCTTCCCCTTCCCCTTCCTCTTACCCTTCCTCTTCCTCTACCTCTTCCTCCAGCTTAATTAGGCCAAATATTTGCTGGTTGCAGCTTCTCAAATTTGGGGTTTTAGACTGTTGGCCAAAACTTCTTAAACATTTTCTCCTCCTCATTAACACAACCTGTCCTCCTCTACCTTTATCACTCTTCCTCCTCCCCTTCCTCTTCCTCTTCCTCCAGCTTAATTAGGCCAAATATTTACTGGTCATGTTTTTCTTTGTCATGAAGGTTTTAGACTGTAAACATAAAAGAACTTCTTACATTTTTCTTTAAACTTATTTTCTGACATTTTTTTTATCATATTTAATGGATTAAACAAGAAAATCATCTGCAGATTAGGGGATAGGGCACATTTACAGTTTTTATAGCAT
>JAJDFG010001291.1:22500-39978 GCA_021039105.1 Scomber colias
TAGTATTTTTCATGCATTTTATTTGTATTGTATTTTATAATCTATAGTATTTGATTTTTTCAGTCACATGATTCACACTCAGCTGTGTTGTGTTCACTGACAGCTCTGAAAATTGTCTATCGCATCATTTTAACTAAACATAAAGCTTCACACACTCACATATAATCAGATAAAAGCTTTATGAGTCAGATTTAACTATCAGAAAGCAGCTGAGACGCTTTCTGACTCTCTGTCTCTCTCTCTGAATAAATGAGGCAGTGTTTCGGGGGTAAACCTGCAGATTTTTACCTGCTCGTTGAGTTTGTTCAGGTTCTGAAAGTCGGTGCTGACAGAGTCCGGTAAAACCTCTTTAGTGAAGTGAAGCTGCATCCTTTTAATCTACAAAGTTTCCTTAGAAATGAATAAAAATGATAAAAAGCGTCAGAGTTGCTTTAAGATTGTAGCTGTGGAGTCCAATTCCGGGTTCTTCACTGCGCATGCGCATCACATGACCGGCTCAACTACACGTAATGTGAAAAAAATTAAAGGAACAGTAAAAAATAAAAAATAAAAATGATTAAAAAAATAAAATAAAAATAATAAATAAAATAAAATAAAATAAAATAAAATTAAATTAAATAAAAAATAAATAAAAAATAAAAAATAAAAAATAAATTAAAATGAAAAAGACAATAAAAAAATTAAAATAATAATAGTATAAAAAGCTACTACTACTACTAATGATGATGATGATAATGATAAAAAAAATATAAACATAAAAATAATAATGACAGTTTGGACCGTTTTTAAGGGTCACAAGATTAATCTGAGGGGTCGTCAGATGATTGAGAGGTTAGGAAAGAAGAAGTGAAATGTTTCCTCTTTAGGCCTTACACAGTAATTTATATATTTGACACCGTGTTAGGCCAGTTTAAGAACCAATGGTTTTATTTTTAATAATCCAGTGTAATTTCATGTACAATAAGCAACAAGGAGTGTATATGCAGTGTATAATCTTATCATCATGTTGTCATTATTATAGTATCTCCATCTATTTATTCATTTTAGTCTATAATACAACAATGAACAGGCTGCACTGCACATAACCACCTACTGTACACTATATATATAAAGTTACATCACTTTTTCACATTATTTGTATCCTGTTTACAGTTTATTTCACCTCTAAATAATCATTTCTTGTGTATATTCTTATTATTCGGTGTAATTACACTAAACTACAGTCATCATCTTTGTATGTCTGAACATATTTGACCAATAAAAATGATTCTGATTCACATATTTAGGTCAAATCTTCATCTGAAAAGACACTAAAACTGAAAAACAAATATTTAGTGGAGTAGAAAGTGTAATTATTTATCTCTGAAATGTAGAGGAGTGGAAATATAAAGTAGCAGAAAATGGAAATACTCCAGTAAAGTAGCTACAAGTCTCTTCTTAACACATCTGTACAGAGTCTGAAGCATAGACTGTATATAAGAAGTCTGAAGTTATAACCTGCAATTAATTATTTATTTATTTATTTAATATATTATTTTATACTTTGGACTTTGAGTGATTTTACTTCTTGTTGCTTGTTGTTCCTGTCTTCCTAAAGTCTATGGAGCACTTTGTAACAAATGTTTTTAAAGGTGCCATAAACAAATAACGTTATTATCATCATTTCCTTTATAAAAAACTAAAAAACCCACAGTATTTTTATCCACATTAGAAGTTTGTATGGAGTCTTTTGTAAAAAACGGAAGTGCAAATAAAGAGAAAACCTACTATAAGCAGCTTTCTGTTAGTTTCTGTTAGTTTTGGGGGGGAAAAATGGAAAATCTGTCTGTTTTTCCACTGAAATCAGATAGAGAGAGGTTGACTGAGACTGAGAGAGAGAGAGAGAGAGAGAGAGAGAGAGAGAGAGAGAGAGAGAGAGAGAGAGAGATATGAGTGTGTTGAAATGGGGGTGTTGCTATTTTATTGTTTTTTTTATTTCTTTTTTTTTTTGTTTTGTTATTTAACCTCAGGGGACAAAAAAATGGGAGTTGACATTCTCACCTGGGAAAGCCTCGATTTGACTTAAGCGACCAATCTGCTCTTTATCTCCTCTATTCATGGGCTGAGCCACCGTGAAGTTCAGTCAGTGTGCAAAGAGAGAGAGAGAGAGAGAGAGAGAGAGAGAGAGAGAGAGAGAGAGAGAGAGAGAGAGAGAGAGCGATCTGCAGCAGCATGCTTAAACAGAGTGAACTCCTCCTGCTTGAGCACCAGACTGACTCCTGCTGAAGGGCTTTGTGCTCCACTTCAACTTCTCGTTTTTTCCCCTCAACACTTTTTTTTATTTTTTATTTAAGCGCACTATATTTTTCCTTCCTTCTCTTTACAATCTGTGACTCCTTGCAGAAAGAAAGACACCGCTTCTTATCCATCACACTCTTTATTTTTTTTTCCTGCCGTGGAGGAGTGCAAGAAGCGTGGATGGTTATGTAAGTCTTCTTCTTTCTTTTTTTTTTGGTAGGGGGGGTAAACTTTTACAGGGAGGGCGGTTTGTGCAGGATTTATTTGCACCGAGTCGCCAAACAACCGAGTTTAAAATCATTACAGTCACTTTACGCAAGAGTTTGGGGCAGTTTGTGCTGTCTTTCTTTCCTTTCCTTCCTCTCTCTCTCTCTCTCTCTCTCTCTCTCTCTCTCTCTCTCTCTCCTTTATTTCATCGTGCACTTGTGAACATTTGCAGGTCGGTAGTCTTTTTTCTTGTCCATGTGCAGCAGCGTAAACCGAGCTGCATACAGATGTTGAACTTGGTGATGATGATGAAGCAGTTTTTTAATCCACATCTTCACCACTGTATAAAAGTGTCTTTTTAAAATGTATTTTAGTGTCTATAAAAGGCTGCTTGTCTTAAAATAATACCGTATTAATCTTATAATAGCGCAATCATGGATGAATTTAACGCGTAAATTGCGCAGAATCGTGACTTTATAGTGATTTCACCTCTTATCGTCTGCAGTATATCCGCGACAATAAATACTTTTAACAACTTTAATGTCATTTTCTTACTTTATAGAACTTTTATCTCATGTTATAGTGTTTCTGGGACTTACTCTAACTTCTCTAAAATGCTCCAAAGCGTGTTTAGACGGATCCAACGTGCGTAATCGCTCCTTTTTTTATCATCTGTTTTAACCAGCTTTAAATCGTGTTTGTGGTGCAGGAAAGTGATTTAACAGTGATTTAACAGGCTGCTTGTGGTGTTTCTGTTTGCTAAACTGAGGTTGGATGTTTAACTGAATGAGTTTTCTACTTTTTTTTTTTTTGGTTGGTTTCCTGGTTTTGCACGCGCCCAGGTGTTTGAACGTGTTTTTATTTTATTTAACCGGTATTCACTTCCGTCTATGGATTATTGCTTTAAGATACTTTAGTGATTGATAAGTTGAGCTGCTGCTGCTCTAGTAGCTCATCGTTGTCGTCGTGGTGTGACAGTGAAGAACAAATATACCTGCAGTGAGTAAAAGTCTCATTCATGGAGCAGAGAGACGTGCATGCAGTCAGTGAGTGAGTGAGTGAGTGAGTGGGAGGAGTCACAGCAGCAGCAGGAGCTGTGACGTCATTCAGGTGATTGAATCATTTGAACCCGCCAGCAGGGGCACGTCGACAAAAACACCACAGCAGCAAGGTAACAAAAAATAGACTTAAAAGTGTATTTAAAGTTTTATATATTTATTAAAGTGACAGCGATAGATGTGTGCAGCAGGTAAGACTTAAACATGTTGAAGTTTGGATTTGCAGGTTGCAGCGAATTACTTATTTCGCTTTATTTCACTTTTATGGTACAAAAAGAGGATTTAAGTTGTTGTTTTTTGGTGCAAACTGATAAATGAAGGTTTATATTTCATAAAAGCAGCATTTTTAACATGTTAAGTGACTCAGCTGCAGGTTTTTACACGGTTTTAATACGATAGAATATTCTAGAAAGCGGTGTAGTCTGGATTGAGGTTTGCATGATATCAGACAGGATAGTGACTCTCTACTCTGCAGCAGTGGGCAGATTCAAAGGGTTGGACTCAGGCTGCAGCTCACTGTGGATCATTATATTGATTTTAAATAGATTTGAATTGATTTTAAATGCTTAGTGTATAAAATGATGGAAGGTAGTGCAAAAAAAGAGAATTTAAGTTGAATTTTTTTGGGTGCAAACTGATAAATGAAGGTTTATATTTCATAAAAGCATGATTTGTAACATGTTAAGTGACTCAGCTGCAGGTTTTTACACGGTTTTAATACACTGGAATATTCTAGAAAGCGGTGTAGTCTGGATTGAGATTTGCATGATATGAGCCTGTTACTGTGTGCAGGGGGCGGATTCAAAGTTTGGACTAAGGTTGCAACTCATTGTGGATCATTATATTGATTTTAAATGGATTTGAATTGCTTTTAAATGATAGAAGGTAGTGAATGAAAGATACTCAGTGCATCTAAAATGACTTCTTCAAACTGTTCAAACACCTTAAAATATATTTAAGTTTAAAATGCAATAAAACAGAATATACAAGATATTCAAAAGCAGGATTTTGATGCATAGTTACACTTCAGACACTAGTGCATCATCCCATATATCACCACTAAACCTGCAGTCATGTTTATGGTTGTAGGTCAGTTCATTTATATTATTCTTAGTTTCTTAGTGTCTTAGTTTATTTATTTAAAAAGGGACAGTGGACATTCATGAACATGTCAAATTAAAATGTAAATGCACCTGGATTAGTCCCTTGGCAGGTCAGGACAGACAGAAAGAAAGAGTAATAAATAAAAGTAAAAAAGACACACATATATATATATATATATATAGACATACAGATAAATTAACAGTGCAGGTTAGTTATGGTTACAGTTTTGGTTATTTTTAATCCATCTCTTAAGCTTATTTTTAAAGGATAGATAACCTGGTGCAATCTCATCATTTAGTGAAAGAAAAAATAAAGTTCAAATATGTTTTTTTTCATGCCTAAAGATAAATAGGAATAAACATAGGAGATAAATCCTGACTTAAGTTATCATAATTCATGCATTAAAGATATTCAAAAGCAGGATTCATATGCATAGTTACACTTCAGACACTAGTGCATCATCCCATATATCACCACTAAACCTGCAGTCATGTGTTAGGTTGTAGATCAGTTCATTTATATTATTCATCATGTGGTGAAAGAAAAAATAAAGTTCAAATATGTTTTTTTCATACCTAAAGATAAATAGGAATAAAAATAGGAGATAAATCCTGACTTAAGTTATCATAATTCATACATTAAAGGGTTAAAACTTTAATTACTAATCAAACTAGTTGCTGAATAAGCAGATTAAGACATGCACGTGCTTCGATTTCCCTTTGCTGATACTGCACAGGATAAGATAATACCTGTTAGTGTTTAGAAATGTGATGCATGAACACAATGACTGGATGTTGCTGCTGTAGTTCTTTAGAAATCACACTACTAAACCCACGAGGAAAGAGGATGCAGCGTGGCTCGTCGCTCACTTTCTGACTGCACCACGTTAAACTCTGAGCTGATGATGAGTCTCAGGCTGGGTTAGGGTCAGGGTTCACTAATCCTGCTGCAGGGATCATATCTGTCACATCCTGACCAGAGTGTCAGACTCTAATTGGAATAAATGAGTCACCACTGTATGATGACAAGTGCCATGATCAAGTGCCAGCAGCCCCCCCCATCAAACCCCCCCCCCCCAGAGAGCCACTCTGGGATCAAAACCTCCTCGAGCCCTCCTGCAATCTGTGTAGAGCTGCACTTCAAACTTCAACACCAGGTACTGATGCAGATGTGAGTGCAGCAGCTGTAATTATGTCCAATGAAGCAGGTTATTAGACTTTATTTATATTGCACAGCATAAATCATAAAACAAATGAGGTAATGCAATCCAAAAAAGCCAAATTATATGCAAAATAAAGACGATTAAAAGTTTAAAAAGTCAATTTCCGTCCTTCCTGTTAAATGCATGAGCCAATTCCTTCAAATAAAACTTTAATTTAAGTTTAAAAGTGACTCATTCATGTTTTGCACAGTCCTATGAAGCAAGTTATTAGACTTTATTTATATTAAAGGGAAATTACACAGCATAAATCATAAAAGAAATGAGGTAATGCAATCCAAAAAGCCAAATTATATGCAAAATAAAGATGATTAAAAGTTTAAAAAGTCAATTTCAGTCCTTCCTGTTAAATGCATGAGCTGATTCCTTCAAATAAAACATTAGTTTAAGTTTAAAAGTGACTCATTCATGTTTCTCATTTCGGGAAACTCACAGCTCAAATACTCTTCAGATTAAACTAATAACTAAAGAAAGATATGTAGATTAATGCAAATATGTGTTTATAAAGACTTTATTTATATTAAAGGGAAATTGCAGAGCATAAATCACAAAACAAATGAGGTAATGCAATCCAAAAAGTCAAACTATACACAAAATAAAAGTTTAAATAATCAATTTCCGTGCTTCCTCTGTCAAAAAAAAAAGCAAAACACAAACTATTTAATGCCCAAAGTGTATAATTTATTAATTTTTTGATATTACAACTGAGTCAGGAAGAGAGTCACAAATGAAAAGTTAAACATTAGGACCAAAAAATGCATTTCTTCCTTTAGCTTTAAGCCAGAACCACAGTTTGAATAATCCTATTGCCCTCAGTTCCTCTTCAATTGCACAATGGGCGGACCTAGGACTGGGCAATATATTGATATATATCGATATCGTGATATGAGACTAGATATCGTCTTAGATTTCGGCTATCGTAATATCGTGATATGTCATCAGAGTTGTCTCTTCCTGCTTTTAAATGTTGCATTACTGTAAAAACGTGTACTTTTCTGAACTTACCAGACTCTTCTAGCTGTTCTGTTATTTACTTTTTACTCACTTTGTCATTATAACCACATTACCGATGATTATTTATCAAACATTTCATCATGGAAATATTTAGTGAAAGCATCAAGAGTCATCTCTACATTATCGTTGCAATATCGATATCGAGGTATTTGGTCAAATATATCGTGATACTTGATTTTGTCCATATCGTCCAGCCCTATAGGCGGACCTCAGCCACACATCCTATTACAGGTTACTATAACTCATTACAGAGCAATGCTAAAACCCATACAGAATACCCTGCCAACCTACGTAAATCAGGTACCTACAGTATATTATGCAGTGAACATACCAGGACGAGTATTACCAGGACCAGGAAGTAACGGAGAATTCAAATCAGATTTTATTTAAGTTTAAAAGTGTCTGATCCTTGCAGCGTGTTGTCAGGATATTGTCACGTCAGACTCCGACTCATTCATGTTTCTCATCTCAGGAATCTCACGGCTCAAACACTCTGAGATTAAACTAATAATTAAACCACTTGTTATAATATAATTATAATAATATTGCATTAATACTGAGTGATTACCTGACGACTAAACAAACGTTTCAATCAGGAATATGCTGCAGTTTCACATCAGATTTTATATTTTGTATTTTCAAGCAGATTAAATGTTAGATAAACTCTTTCCAACATCTGCAATAACAATCTGTCATGGATTGATTCATGCAGTGATTGAATCTTTGGCTCCGTCTCTCTTCAGTCATGTTTCAGTTGTTTCTGTCTGCAGGGAAACAAGCTGCCTGATTATCACTGAGGAATAAATCTACATGTTACATCTTACAGTAGGTTGATGTGTAAATAAGCAGTCAGGTGTTTATCTAGCATGAGGGAGGCTTCAAATGTGACTAATGCCCCAAATTCATAATGTATTGACTTAGTTGAGGGGTGTAAAGTTTAGAAATACTGCGTCATAATCAATTCAATGTAAAAGGTTTGCTCAGAGGCTGTGATTATTTAAATAATAGGACATATTTTACACTTAAATCCTGTATATACTCATTTGTTGGACACCAAGTTGCTTTAGAGGGTTTTTTAAAATCCTGAGCAGACACGAAGAGTTTCTCAGCAGCACATTCGCTTCTGCAAAAGTGTTAACGTAACGAGAAATTAGGGCTGCTCGATTATGGAAAAACTCAAAATCACGATTATTTGGGTCAAAATTGAAATCACGATTATTAAAACGATTTTTTTAAAACTTTAGAAACATGCTGCATTTATTTATTTCTTGTCCATTCGGCTTTCAATTCATTTTCTCTCCCAGCAGCAGCCTTTTATCTGCCGCTTAACGCAACACACAGCAGAGCATGTGCAGAGATATTAGAGCTGAGCTGGTTACCATGACGACAGTTCACACATCACTTCCTGGTTTTTAATAATCAGTCAGTAAACTCAGCATCGTCCGACGCAGGCTGGAAACTCTGCACTTTTATTTACAGTTAAAACATTTCACCGTGTGTTTCAGCTTCTGCGGCGGCTTCCTGTCTAAGCTTTTCAAAATAAAACCTTTCTTATTGTGCATTACGGGAGATTCCAGGGGGAGAAAAGTCAAAACGGGAGAGCGCCGCGGCTTTTGTAGGAAAATGACAAAAAGTCGTCCTTCCCGATTTTTTTTTTTTAGTTTTGAGATCGTCTGGCCCCAAAATCGTAATCACGATCAAATTTCGATTAATTGAGCAGCCCTACGAGAAACAAAACTTTTACAGTTACAGTTTGAACTGAAGTATGAAATAAAACAGCAGTTTGCTCGGACTCGGAGTTAGAATATATTACAAACTATGTATAATATACTGAATGCAGCTCCTGTAAGAATGAATGACGTTTAATAGAGAAAGTATTATAACTGAAGGGATGCAGCAGAGTTTATAGTAGCGGTGGATGAGCTGACTATTATTCATATCATGGGTCATTACTGCAGTTAAATAGATTATGATATTATTTATTCAGCCCTAGTTTATAGTGACTGTAAAGGACTAATCCTCCTATAACTCTATAATGCTGAATCATCACTTTTCCTCTTTATCAGCTCATTAATAACTATCATAGACTAAAGGAAACAGACAATATTAACATGTAGGAAGTAGAAAATGTCACAAGTTTCCAGCTTAAATTGTCCTTTTTCTTTATTATTCTCTGGTTATATGTCAGCAGTGTTTCAAAACTATCAAACTAATGAAGCACTTTCTGACTTTTGAAGCTTCAGACGTCATCATCCTCCGACACAGAGAGCTCAGCACAGGACTGAAACGAGCCTCGCTGCCTCAGTATCGCCTGCATAGTTCTGATTTATAGTAAATTATAATACTGTTATGTATCTATAGTTCACTAGAAGAGTCAGGTCTGTTCATTTAAACAGAAATCTGGTTAGAGAATACCAGCAAAATGTCAGATAATCAATCACAGTTTCCTCAAAAAGACAAAAAATGCAAACAAAAATGTCTCGAACGTTAATCCACAACCTAAATATTATCAGTTTATTGTCATAGAAACCAGTAAATATTCACATTTAAGAAGCTGGAACCAGAGAAGACAACGACTCAAAGTGATTAATAGATCCTCAAAGTAGCTGGAAATGAATCCTCTGTCTGTCTGTTGATTGATTGATTGATTGATTGATTGATTGGTATCGGTAACGCTGCCTTATTTCCTTATTCTTCATATCTCACCTGAACAATTGAAGCTTGTTCGGTCGTTTGAAGCTTAGTATGACATCACCTTTTATATGAACGTAATAAGTTTGATTTCCTGGTTTACAGTTTGTTATAATGCTGATTTAATAGAGTTATGTGTCTGTGCTGCATCAGAAGACTCAGATCTGTTAATGCAGAGGTGTCAAACTCATTTTCATTCAAGGGCCACATACAGACCATTTTGATCTCATGTGGGCCGGATCATTAAAAAGATGGAGGGAAAGAAGGAAGGAAGAAAGGAAAGAAATAAGAAGGGAAGGAAGGAAAGACAGGCAAAAGGAAGGAGGGAAGAAAGGTAGGAAAGACAGATGGAAGGAAAGAAGAGAGGAAGGACAGATGGATGGAAGGACAGAAGGAAGAAAGGGAGGAAGGACAGATGGAAGAAAGGGAGGAAGGACAGATGGAAGGAAAGAAGGAAGGAAGAAAGGGAGGAAGGAATTACAGAAGGAAGAAAGGGAGGAAGGACAGATAGAACAAAGGGAGGAAGGACAGAAGGAAGAAAGGAACAAAGGAAGGATAAAAGGAAGGTAGGAAGGACAGATGGAAGGAAGTACAGAAGGAAGAACGGGAGGAAGGACAGAAGGAATAAAGGGAGGGAAGGACGGATGGAAGGAAGAAAGGAACAAAGAAAGGATAAAAGGAAGGTAGGAAGGACAGATGGATGGAAGGACATAAGGAAGAAAGGGAGGAAGGACAAATGGAAGGAAGTACAGAAGGAAGAAAGGGAGGAAGGACAGATAGAAGAAAGGGAGGAAGGACAGATGAAAGGAAGGAAGGAAAGACAGGCAAAAGGAAGGAGGAAAGAAAGGTAGGAAAGACAGATGGAAGGAAGGAAGAAAGGGAAGAAGGACTGGTAGAAGAAAGAAAGGATAAAGGGAAGGTAGGAAGGACAGATAGAAGGAAGGAAAAAAGAAAGGAAGGAAGGAACGAAGAAAGGAAAATAGGAAGGTAGGAAGGACAGATGAAAGGAAGGAAGGAAGGAAGGAAAGACAGGCAAAAGGAAGGAGGGAAGAAAGGTAGGAAAGACAGATGGAAGGAAGGAAGAAAGGGAGGAAGGACAGATGGAAGGAAGTACAGAAGGAAGAAAAGGAGGAAGTACAGAAGGAAGAAAAGGAGGAAGGACAGATAGAAGAAAGGAAGGAAGGACAGATGGAAGGAAAGAAGGAAGGAAGAAAGGGAGGAAGGACAGATAGAAGAAAGGGAGGAAGGACAGAAGGAAGAAAGGAACAAAGGAAGGTAGGAAGGACAGATGGAAGGAAGTACAGATAGAAGAAAGGGAGGAAGGACAGATGGAAGAAAGAAAGGACCAAAGAAAGGATAAAAGGAAGGTAGGAAGGACAGAAGGAAGGAAGGAACGAACAAAGAAAGGAAAATAGGAAGGTAGGAAGGACAGATGAAAGGAAGGAAGCAACAAAGAAAGGATAAAGGAAGGTAGGAAGGAAAAGAACACAGGAAGGAAAAAGTGGGCCAGATTGGACCCCTCGGCCCGGCCGGATCTGGCCCACGGGCCGCATGTTTGACACCCCTGTGTTAATGTGAACATAAATCCACTTCCTTGTTGCATCATTTAAATTAAGTTAAATTCAGTCTGATGTCATTTTATTGGTAGTTTTATAACTGAAAGTGTGATGCGAGGGTCCGTCGGAGGGTCCGGGCTGCTGCCGAGTGTGACGATAAAGTGTTGGCTGAGCTTCTCACACTTCAGTCCTTCAGTCCTCTACACATCACAATGTATAAACTGTAGGGGCCGATCCGAGCTGGAAGGGGCCATAAAGTACATGACAGACAAGGAATGCGGCCCCCAGTGAGAGACCCTGAGGAGCTGACCCCCTCCCCTTGACACACACACACACACACACACACACACACACGAACACACACACAGGCCTTTAGGGAGTGAACAATCCCCTCTTGCAATGCGGTCCCTAATCTCTCGCCACCAGACACAACTTTGATGTGGAGCCCCCCCCCCCCCTCCTCTTCTCCTCCTCCGTGTTCCCTTTTCCTGGGCCCCTCACTCTCTGCCCTCCATCCTTCCTCAGTACTTTTAATTCATCCTTGTTGCACACACACACAAACGCACACCTCCTCACACCCTCTCTCTCTCTTTCTGCGTCTGTTTCTAAAAGCTGAAACATGTTTGTGCAAAGATGTAGTTTGTTGTTGAGCCAGTGTGAAGATCAGCATCTCTTTTCTTTTTTTTTTTTTTTTTTTAAAGACGACGCTGGTGAGTTTAGCTGCTTACTGCATGATACTGTAATTAATATATTCATTAATAATACACTACCTGCTTGAGAGATAACCAGCAAGCAGACACAGTTAAGCTGCAGACTAGCTGGTGAACTTATACCTCATTTCCACCGAGCTGGAGCTGGAGCTGGTGCTGGTTCGTAGCCAGAGCCTGACTAAGCACTGGTTCTTTGCTTTTCCACCGCCAAAGCTCCAGCCCCGAGCCTCAGAACGGGAGCCAGAGCAAGCACCAACTCTTTGCTGGTCTAAAACAAGAGCAATTAGCAGACCAACGGGGTTAGCGTTTATTAGCCGGCTAGCAGGGTTAACGTTTATTAGCAGACTAGCGGGGCTAACATTTATTAGCCAGCTAGCGGGGCTAACGTTTATTAGCCGGCTAGCGTGGTTAACGTTCATTAGCTGTTTAACGTGGCCTTTACAGAGAGTTAAAGATTTGTTGATTAAAAGTACTATTTTTATCATTTTGCCAGAGCTGTATTCTTCTTCTTCTTCTTATTCTTCTTCTTCTTCTTCTTCTTTTTCTTGTTCTTCTTCTTCGTTTCCGGCAGGCTAGATGCCTTGCGCCATGTTGCTGCCTCTCACTGGTGAATCATGGAAGTGCTTCAAAGGCGCGCGCTGGCTACGTTATACAGTGACATGGAAAAGCAACAGGTTCATAAGAGGTGCTTGGATTAGCACCAACTGAGCTCTGGCTCTAGCACTATAGCTCTGAACCAGCACCGGCTCCAGCTCGGTGGTAAAGGGGTATTAGTGGAGCATTTAGATATTTCCCTCTGGAGTAAAAACAGAGCTAAAAGATGACTTTACATTCAGCAGGTGGACAGAAACACGACTCCTAATGAATGATAATGTTGCTTAATAACTGCTGGATGTGGAAATAAGCAACTGTTTGCTAAAAAGTGCAACTTATCAACTTTAAAATCTGATGATGTGTTTAAAAAAACCCAGTTATTGCAGCTATGACTTAATATTAAAACAGATATAACTGACTCTGAACTAAGGCAGTGTTGGATTAAATGTATTGATGTGTAAAATCCTTAATTGTTCACTTTTCTAACTTGGTTTAGAGCCCTTAAGTTTTACTATAAGTAAACTAGTAGCCCCGTCTGTGATCACATGACCTCCTCGTACAGTAGGTGCTGTAAGAGCCGTGGGATGCTTAATTGCACATGTCACCCGCAGAAATTAATCCAGGGCAGAATGTGAGCCAGATAGCGTAGCAGGTTCCTCCTCCTCCTGTCTGTGGGTGAAAGGTCGAAGGCGCGGGAGAGTAGGAGGGTGCCGCTGACATCCTGTTTGAACTCCTTCACCCCTCCGAGTCGCAGCAGAAGAGAGAGAAAAAGGGGGACAGTCCCTCGCTTGATTGATATGTATTGATGTCAGAGGCGATGGGTTCGTGCCAGTCGAAAAGGGCAACGATCGCTTGCACGCTCTGACTCACTCACACACGCAGCGCTGGAGTGTCACTGGAGTTGTAAAAGGGCCGTAAACCTGTTTACACAGTCGCGTTACGGGGAGGGAGGGGGGGGGGGGGTTTCCCTTCCCTTCGCTTCTCTATGGTGGACATGAAACACATCCTGAAAACACGAAACGGGCAGATTCAAGAGTTAAGATTTGGCTGAAGGTTAGATTTATATCTTTATATGTATAGTCACAGGCTGGATGGATGGAGTATGTAGAGGGAGTTATTTGTCATCTGTGACAGTTTCAAGTTGATTTACTCACTAATAATCTGTCTAAACTGAACCTTCAACTGCCAAAATGTTATTTTTTTTAATTAAACTTTACAAGCAGCAGAAAGAGATTTGTTTAAAGTGGAGATTACACCTGCAACCCTGAGAGAAATAAGACCTTTAATGCTGCTTTTATTTTGGTAAAACTTGAATATGAACAAAGACTTTTTAATGTCTTCTAAAAACTGCCATGTTTCTTCTGTTTGGTTACCATGACTACAGAGCTAATGATGTTTTATTTGATAGATTAGTGAAAGCTTCGGTTAAGTTTTCAGGGTATTTGTCTTTTATGGTGCTTTTATTTTGGTAACACTTAAACACGAACAAAGATTTTTTTAATGTCTTCTAAAAAATGTTGAGCTGCCATGTTTCTTCTTCTGTTCAGTTACCATGACAACAGAGCTAATGATGTTTTATTTGATAGATTAGTGAAAGCTGGACTCATGATGTAGTGACTGAGGTTGGGTTAAGTTTTCAGGGTGTGTGTCTTGTATGCCGCTTTTATTTTGGTAAAACATGGACACGAACAAAGATGTTTTAAATGTCTTCTAAAAACTGCCATGTTTCTTCTGTTCAGTTACCATGACTACAGAGCTAATGATGTTTTATTTGATAGATTAGTGAAAGCTTCGGTTAAGTTTTCAGCGTATGTGTCTTTTATGGTGCTTTTATTTTGGTAACACTTAAACACGAACAAAGATTTTTTTAATGTCTTCTAAGAAATGTTGAGCTGCCATGTTTCTTCTTCTGTTCGGTTACCATGACAACAGAGCTAATGATGTTTTATTTGATAGATTAGTGAAAGCTGGACTCATGATGTAGTGACTGAGGTTGGGTTAAGTTTTCAGGGTGTGTGTCTTTTATGCCGCTTTTATTTTGGTAACACTTAAACATGAACAAGACTTTTTAATGTCTTCTAAAAATGTTGAGCTGCCATGTTTCTTCATCTGTTCGGTTACCATGACTACTATTTGATGGATTAGTGAAAGCTGGAGTCATATGTAGTGACTGAGGTTCGGTTAAGTTTTCAGGGTATATGTATGTGTGTGTGTGTGTGTGTGTGTGTGTGTGTGTGTGTGTGTGTCCCCTCTCTGCAGGATGCACCTGGTGGTCTCATGTATGTGGGTCTTTTGGTGCGTGTGAGTGTGATGAAAGCTTGTCGGTGTGTACATTCCTCCTTCATACACACCAACAGTATGAATGTACATTAATCAACTGTATGTACGTTACACACATTTCTGACCTCGGTGTGCTGCTTATCTTCAGCTGTCTTCTGAGCCCCCCCAACCCCCCCCCCCCCCCCCCCACCCCTTCATCTCCCCCCACCCACCACATACACTCACACACTCTCTCAAAGAAACAAGCTTAAATTAGTCAGAAAAGCGGCAGAAACTTGACCTCCACATGACATGAAAATCATTTAGAGACAGAATTGAGTCATGCTTCTTTTTTTTTTTTTTTTTTGGTGTGTGTGTGTGTGTGTGTGTGTGTGTGTGTGTGTGTGTGTGTGTGTGTGTGTGTGTGTCGGAGGGAAATATACCAGATCCTCTGAGCTTCAGCAGGTAATCAGGCATCATTTAGACCAGGGGAGTCAAACTCATTTTCATTTAAGGGCCACATACAGACCAATTTGATTTCATGTGGGCCGGATTATTAAAAAGATGGAGGGAAAGAAGGAAGGAAGGAAGGAAGGAAATAAGATGGAAAGGAAGGAAAGACAGGCAAAAGGAAGGAGGGAAGAAAGGTAGGAAGAGAGATAGTGAAGGACGGACAGACAAGGAAGGAAGGGAGACAGGAAAAAAGGAAGGAAGGACAGAAGGAAGAAAGGAAGGAAGGACAGAAGGAAGAAAGGAAGGACAGATGGAAGGAAGGAAAGAAGGACAGAAGGAAGGAAGGAAGGAAGGACAGATGGAAGGAAAAAAGGAAGGTAGGAAGGACAGATGGAAGGAAGGAAAAGAGATGGAAAGGTAGGAAAGAGAGATAGTGAAGGACGGACAGACAAGGAAGGAAGGGAGACAGGAAAAAAGGAAGGAAGGACAGAAGGAAGAAAGGAAGGAAGGACAGAAGGAAGAATGGAAGGAAGGACAGAAGGAAGAAAGGAAGGACAGATGGAAGGAAGGAAAGAAGGACGGAAGAAAGGAAGGACAGATGGAAGGAAGGAAAGAAGGACAGAAGGAAGGAAGGAAGGAAGGATGGAAGGAAAAAAGGAAGGTAGGAAGGACAGATGGAAGGAAGGAAAAGAGATGGAAAGGAAGGAAAGACAGGCAAAAGGAAGGAGGGAAGAAAGGTAGGATAGAGAGATAGTGAAGGACGGACAGACAAGGAAGGAAGGGAGACAGGAAAAAAGGAAGGAAGAATGGAAGGAAGGACAGAAGGAAGAAAGGAAGGACAGATGGAAGGAAGGAAAGAAGGACAGAAGGAAGGAAGGAAGGAAGGAAGGACAGATGGAAGGAAAAAAGGAAGGTAGGAAGGACAGATGGAAGGAAGGAAAAGAGATGGAAAGGAAGGAAAGACAGGCAAAAGGAAGGAGGGAAGAAAGGTAGGAAAGAGAGATAGTGAAGGACGGACAGACAAGGAAGGAAGGGAGACAGGAAAAAAGGAAGGAAGGACAGAAGGAAGAATGGAAGGAAGGACAGAAGGAAGAAAGGAAGGACAGATGGAAGGAAGGAAAGAAGGACAGAAGGAAGGAAGGAAGGAAGGATAGATGGAAGGAAAAAAGGAAGGTAGGAAGGACAGATGGAAGGAAGGAAAAGAGATGGAAAGGAAGGAAAGACAGGCAAAAGGAAGGAGGGAAGAAAGGTAGGAAAGAGAGATAGTGAAGGACGGACAGACAAGGAAGGAAGGGAGACAGGAAAAAAGGAAGGAAGGACAGAAGGAAGAATGGAAGGAAGGACAGAAGGAAGGAAGAAAGGAAGGACAGATGGAAGGAAGGAAAGAAGGACAGAAGGAAGGAAGGAAGGAAGGACAGATGGAAGGAAAAAAGGAAGGTAGGAAGGACAGATGGAAGGAAGGAAAAGAGATGGAAAGGAAGGAAAGATAGGCAAAAGGAAGGAGGGAAGAAAGGTAGGAAAGAGAGATAGTGAAGGACGGACAGACAAGGAAGGAAGGGAGACAGGAAAAAAGGAAGGAAGGACAGAAGGAAGAATGGAAGGAAGGACAGAAGGAAGAAAGGAAGGACAGATGGAAGGAAGGAAAGAAGGACAGAAGGAAGGAAGGAAGGAAGGACAGATGGAAGGAAAAAAGGAAGGTAGGAAGGACAGATGGAAGGAAGGAAAAGAGATGGAAAGGAAGGAAAGACAGGCAAAAGGAAGGAGGGAAGAAAGGTAGGAAAGAGAGATAGTGAAGGACGGACAGACAAGGAAGGAAGGGAGACAGGAAAAAAGGAAGGAAGAAAGGAAGGAAGGACAGAAGGAAGAATGGAAGGAAGGACAGAAGGAAGAAAGGAAGGACAGATGGAAGGAAGGAAAGAAGGACAGAAGGAAGGAAGGAAGGAAGGACAGATGGAAGGAAGGAAGGAAGGACAGATGGAAGGAAGGAAGGAAGGAAGGAAGGAAGGACAGATGGAAGGAAGGACAGATGGAAGGAAAAAAGGAAGGTAGGAAGGACAGATGGAAGGAAGGAAAAGAGCACTGGATGGCAAGTGGGCCAGATCGTACCCCTCGACGGGCCGTATCTGGCCCGCGGGCCGCATGTTTGACACCCCTGATTTAGACTCTTCGTGTGGAGATAATGATTGAATTATGAAAACGCTGAAGGGGGATAAGTGGCCAGAAAAAATGGAAACACATGCAAACCAATCCTGCAGAACTAATGATCCTCCCATCTGTACTTTGGGTTGAGTCCCAATTAGCAAACGATTGCATGTTAACGTCTTTTTATATGAGAC
>JAJDFG010001292.1:0-5000 GCA_021039105.1 Scomber colias
CGGCAGCACATTGTGGTCGAAAGAGTAGCATTAACCAACCTCAAAGGAAGCAGTGTGAAGAGTGTTATTGATTCATTAGAAATGAAAGGGGTAAAAAGTGGATGGCATTCTGACTGACATTTACATGATGAGAGTAAACAAGGCTTCACACTAATGAAGGAAGAAACATCTCTCTCCTGTTGTTGCCCTTTCTGGTTAATGGAGCCAAATATCTAACTTTCTAATATGTGAATGTATTAAAATGTTATTTTATAGAGCTGGACAATATGAGCAGAATCAAATATCACAATGTGTTCGAGCAAATACCTCAATATCGATATTTAGACATTATTGTAGCGATGACTATCGGTTCTTTCACAGATGAGATTTTTCATTAATAATCATTCAGTATGTGGATATAATGACAAAGTGGATAAAGGTAGATAATAGAACAGTCTGTTATACTCACTGTAATGCAGCCTTTAAAAGCAGGAAAAAACACTTATTTCACATCACAATATTACAATATTCAAAATCTAAGGCGTCGTTCACACTGCAGGCAAATCTGATTCAAATCAGATTTTTAGGCCTGACTGTCCACACTGTTTTTAGCAAATGTCCAAATCAGATTTGGCTCTGTTCAGACTGGGCCACATTAATGACCAATCTGACAGGTTGCCATGGCAACGTCGTCGGAGCGGAGGCGTCATCTAGCGTGTATTGTGTGATGTCATATAGTTGCGACAGAACGGGGAGCCATCTCCCCAAAGATTAAGAATATGGTTTGGTCCTCTGTCCATGGACTGATGTTTACGACGTCCTCCGTTGCCTCCAGTGATATCACCAAGCAACAACAACTGGAATAGTCCTCCAGTGATATCACCTAGCAACAACAACTGGAATAAGTCCTCCAGTGATATCACCTAGCAACAACTGAATAAGCGCGGGTCTGGTGTCCCATAGAGTGACGTAGCGTAGAGACGTAGAGAGACGTCACGGACAGTCAGAACAGATATGAGTGTTTGAGCTGTTCAGACTCAGACACATCTGTCCACATGAGATTTGAAACTTCCTCCCAAGGTGGTTTCAATCTGGTTTACAAAATCGGATCTCATGTGATTTATGACTGTCAGGACTTCATAAGAGACATCTGGTTCCAACTAGATGGCTAAAAATCGGATTTTGGCTTGCAGTGTGAACGCAGCCTATGACGATATCTATAAAATATCACGATAACGATATAATATCGATTTATTGCCAGCACTATATTTTAGCATAATTCACCATTTCCTCAGTGTTAATAGTAACTAGCCTGCTTATTTTAGCTTGTGATTTCATTTTATTTTATTTGTAGGACTGCAATGATCAGCTGAATAATCAGTCAATCACAGAAATATAATCATTAACTATTTAACTTGGTTTTCAGAAAATGCACAAACCATTGTCTATAGTTCAAGCTTCACTTCTGTAAGGATTTACTGCTTTTTCTTTTCTTCTTGGAACAAACAATATGTCACATTTTTCACCACTTTCTGACATGTTATAGACTGGGATGTCCGAACTGGTCCATAAAGGGCCATGTGGCTGCAGGTTTCCCCTCTCACCAAGCAGGAGCACACCAGGCCGCTGATTGGTGGAGTGGTTCGCTCTTCTTGATTGATGTGGACACAAATCTGCAGGTACACGGCCCTTTATGGAATAGTTTGGACATGCCTGTTATAGACCAAAGAATAAATCATTTTTTATAGATATTGGAAATAATTGTTAAGCTGCAGCTCTACATATATGCTGTGTCTCAGTAGAAGGGCTAAGACGTTTGGGTCGTTGCCTTGGAAACAGACAAACAAACAAAATACTGTACTGTACAACACCACAGCTCCCACCAGTACCTCCCACTCCATCTCCCACTAATAAGACTCAGACTGTCCTTACTGTGTATATGTAGATTTATTTATTATATATAGTATAGTATTTTATTTATCACTTTACCATTACAAGACTACTGCTGTGTCAATTTAGAATTTCCCTTACCTTACTTTACCTTACTGCCCCTTTCATACTATTCATATTCTGACTCATAATTAGTGTCTAACATTCATAATCACTATTTTATGGTCCAGGAGAACATTTTATAGAATATAGAAGAATACACAGGTGTGTGTGTTTTTTTTTTTTAACCCTCTGTTGTCCTCGAGTCAAGGAAGGAAGGGAGGAAGAAGGAAGGATGGAAGGGAGAAAAAGGAAGGATGGAAGGGAGAAAAAAAGGAAGGATGGAAGGGAGGAAGAATGAAGGAAGGAAGGGAGGAGGAAGAAGGAAGGAAAGGAGGAAGATGGAAGGAGGAAGAAGGAAGGAAAGGAGGGAAGAAGGAAGGAAAGGAGGAAGAAGGAAGGGTGGAAGAAGGGAGGAAGGAAGGAAGGGAGCAAAGGAAAGGGAGGAAGAGAGGAAGAAGGAAGGAAAGGGGGGAGGAAGGAAGGAAGGAAAGTAGGAGGGAGGGAGGAAAGAAGGAAGGGAAGAAGGTAGGGGGTGGAAAGAAAGAGAGAAGGAGGGAGGAAGGAAGGAAAGAAGGAAGGAGGTAGGAGGGAGGAGGTGGAAAGAAAGTGAGAAGGAGGGAGAAGGACAGACGGAAGGAAGGAAGGAAGGAAAGGAGGAAGAAGGAAGGAAAGAGGGAGGAAGAAAGGAAGGTAGGAAGGGAGCAAAGGAAAGGAGGAAGGAGGAAGAAAGGAAGGAAGGAGGGAAGGAGAAAGGAAAAGAGGAAGGAAGGAAAGAAGGACAGAGGAAAGGAGGAAGGGAGGAAGGTGGGGGCGTGGAAAGAAAGAGAGTAGGAGGAAGGAAGGAAGGAAGGAAGGAAGGAACAGTCAAAACAGACGCGGTCAATTTGACCCGGGGAGGACGACAGGAAGGTTAATATTGTACATTTGCATAAACAAAAAAATGTGTATCAGCTGCTCAAATATAGAAAGTTAATAATGATACAATTTCATTTCAGTATTATCAGATTACGATAAGTTGAGCCTAAAATAAATGTGTATGTGATGTTTTTAAAGCTCTCAGGTGCAAAACTTAAATTGAATTTGACCCTAAACAGTACATAAGATTATAAAGCAACTTAACTTAAACATGCACCGTTGTTGTCTCCATGGAGATATTTTTTATTCCCTCATATTCTCATATCTACACAGAGCTAAAAGTTTTGTTTTCCTGCTGCAAAACAACTCCGAGCTAAGATCCTCCTCACAGCTCAGAGGTATTTCTGGAAGTGAAGAAGAAAAAAAAAGGAAAGCTGCTAAAAATGAACCTCAATGATAGTAAAAAGTTGTTTCGTTAGTGATACTAAATGTATCCGCCAATGAATGCAGATTTATAGAGAGAATAAAAAGAGCTTTTTTTTTTTTTTTGTTCTTCTCTTACAACTCGTATCTAAAAGTAAATGAAGCTGGCTGTAAAATAGAGCTGTTGCACCTAAAATAGACTGTTGCTATGTGGGTGTTGGTCCATTGAGTATCACGGTAACACTGAGCCGACTGACTTCCTCAGACTTTTACAGTTCAGTTCAGCCTCCACTCCAAAACTCTGCTGCTGCTTCTGCTTCTGCTTCTTCATAAGACCCTGCCAAAAAAAATAAAAAACTGCAGGAGCCTCATGATGAAATGATGATGTTATATGCAAAATAAAAAAAAAAAGAAGTAAGCACCATACAATTAAACAAGGTGTGTCTCATTTACCGTGACATTTCCATACACCCACACCACACACTCACACACACACACACACACACACACACACACACACACACACACACACCACACACACACACACACACATAGCCTACCTCTTCTCTTATCTTCACTTCTTTATTCTTCTACCTTTCGTCTCTCCAGTTACACCTACACCTCTCTCTCTCTCTCTCTCTCTCTCTCTCTCTCTCTCTCTCTCTCTCTCTCTCTCTCTCTCTCTCTCTCTCTCTCTCTCTCTGAGTCACCTCTTATCTATCCTCTTTTCATCCTCCTCTCTTTTGTGGGCTGTAATCTCCGTCTCATCTCAATCTCTCTCTCTCTTTCTCTCCTCAGCACTGCAGCTTTTTATTCTTCTTTTCACTTTACCTCCTTACACTCCTTACGCTTGTTCTCCCTTCATGTCCTCTCTCTTATCTTTTATCCACCTTTTTGTCTTTCTTCCTCTTTTCTTCAACTTCTTGCATTCTCTTTTCTGCTCGGATTTTCTCTTCACCCCCCCACTCCTTTTCTCTGTTGGACTCCTCCCTCCTTCCTCCTTCCTTCCTTCCTTCCTTACATACATCCTCCTCCTCCTCCTCTGCTCCCTTCTCAACACCCCATCCTAACCTCTTCTGTCACTTCACCTCATCTCTCCATTCTTCTCCTCTTCTGCTGAGCTCAACACCATTTGCTTCTTTGATCTGTCTGTCATTTTGTGTAGCGTTACCCTTCAACCCCCCCCACCCCGCATCCACCCCCTCAACACCGTTACCATGACACTAAGAGCGAGAGAGAGAGAGAGAGAGAGAGAGAGAGAGAGAGAGAGAGAGAGAGAGAGAGAGAGACCTTTAGGCTTTATGGAGCGCGGAGAAGAAGCACGAGTGGTGGATTGTAGGAATTTGGAGCCGTGCAGATGATGACTCGGAGTGAGAGAGGTTAAAAAAGAGAGAAAAAAGAGCAAGTAAGGAGATTAGTGTTCGGGGCGAGAGACAACAACTGAGGAAGGTGCAAAGAGAGAGAGAGAGAGAGAGAGAGAGAGAGAGAGAGAGAGAGTGAGGTTGTGAGGAAATAAACCAGGGAGGGAGGCATGGATGATTCATATCTCCTTTTTACTGGAAAGGAGTATAAAAAAAAATAATAGAAAAAAAAAGAAGAAAATGCTCAAGAAAGGAAGAGAAGCTGTGTCATTTTTTTTTTTAACAGATGAAAGTAAAGGACACAAAAGGCACAGAGAGAGAGAGAGAGAGAGAGAGAGAAGAAGACAAAGAAGACAGTTTCAGGTAAACATCGGCAACTTTTACTGGTGA